>VJOZ01001472.1:233-11587 GCA_009801055.1 Stichopus horrens | reverse complement strand
AAGACTTACTTTCTCCTGGAGGCTGGTGTGCAGTCTCTGGGAACTGATCATAACAACCATCTTCTCCTGTGCTCTCCATATTCTTTAAGTTATTCACCTGTCTATTGTGGCAGATTCATGTGATATCGTTCAAAAGCAGTGAGCCCTATTTTTTTTGTCTGACATTGGATTTACGACTAGCTGGTGGTGAAAGAATTCACTTAGCTCACCGTCAGTTGCTGAGCACCAGTGTGGCTCCTGTCGATACTCTTCGTGTGGTCGACGTATTAGGACATTTTGGTTGTTGTTGTTGAAATAATGAAGTTAGTTAACAGCGTTATTAGCAATAAAGATGCTATTAGACTACCACAAATTTCTCCTGTTTCTGATCAAATTTAAAGTAGGATGTACGAAATCTCTCAGGTGTTTTGTTGGAATGAAAAGTACTGATTAGCGTAGTCATGGAAACAGGTAACAGAGAATGCTGACTTGGCGTTGGTTGATTGTCAAGATAAGCAGAGAAAACAATGAAGCCGCTCCTGAAGTATGTAGAAGAAAAGGATAGTATGTGTGTCTTTATATGTGCAGCATATGCTCCAAAGGGGAAAAAAAAATTTGTAAGGGGACACTCTTTGCTGCTTCCTCTCAATTCTCAAACTCTAACGTGAAAGTAATGTCAACTGTTTATGTTTACATTCCACAGAAAGATCAAGTGAAGAAGTTGAGGCTGCAGGAACAGCTCAGGCTCCGAGAAATGAGAAAGATGGAGGGCGCTCAAAAGTAGGTTTCAGAGGAACTCGTGGTAGAATTTGGGCCAACTTGTACTACCCATCTGTAGTTATTTTAAATGTGGTCATTTTAAAAGGTGGGGCAACAGTGTGGGGGGGTGAGGGATGTTTGCTCAAGCATCGTAGTAAGTTTGACATCATTAACTTGAGAAAATTGAGAAAGTCTGAACCACACTTGAGAAAGGTTGAATCAATTTTTTGTATGAAGATGTAAAAGTACTTTGAAATCTCATGGTCAAAATGAGCTTCAAGTACGGCACACTTTGTTAGAAAGTTCGTGAATGTTTGACTTGTAATAAAAATGGACTGAAAGTTTTGAGTTAGTCCTTAATTTACCACGAAACATTCTCCTTCCTTGTGATTAAACTGTCTTTTGAATCCAGATGTAAAATCTGGTTGGAATGTCCATTACTAGTATTGGCAAAAATATTGTATTCAATGTTTAGCTGTCTGCCTTCTGTATCCGTGATTTTCCTGTAGGCCTCATTAAGTCACTAAGTTTAAAATAAATGGACACTGATTTTCAGAAGCCATTTGTGTCACTTTGAGAAACAAAACAACATCCTTGGGTATTCCTAGTGGAACCCTAAGTGGAGGTTAAGACGTTAAACTATGCTTGTTATCTGTTTTCCATACCTGCAGGTGGTCCAGGAGGGAAGAGAGCGACTTCTACAGGATCTTGGCCGCCTTTGGCGTCGAGGTGGACCAGGAAACTGGCAAGTACAATTGGACCAACTTCAAGAAGCTCGCC
This sequence comes from Stichopus horrens, assembly GCA_009801055.1. NCBI lineage: Eukaryota > Metazoa > Echinodermata > Holothuroidea > Aspidochirotida > Stichopodidae > Stichopus > Stichopus horrens. Next base: position 10,069 of record VJOZ01001472.1, on the reverse strand, counting down.
AAGCTGGAGAGGAAGTACGACCACAGGATGCAAGAATTCTACGAGCACTACAGGGTCATGTGTCTAAAGGTCTGTAAGAGAGATGACGAGATACCCGCAGATTATGGTAAGCATTTGGTGCTCATCCTTCTGTACTCCCATCCTCCTCATACCCCATGTTTCAGCCATCCCTGATGCATCACTGACTCCCACCTGAAATTTATCAAATGTCACACTTGGATGTCCTGACTGCAGTGTATCACTTGTACCGGTTTTGGGACTTACTTGTGCAAATGTTTGGCGCAAACAATACAGTGGGTTCAGCACCGGTAGCGAACTATGGTTCAGTACCGTCACTAGTGTCAGACTGTCAGAGTAATCTTACAGAACTACTTTGATTACAAACAAGATTTTGGTCAAGACCAGGGATGAAAAATCATTTACCCTCCCTCCCCCTCCCCATGTGTGATAGGAAAATTACCTCAGATGAGGTAATATCCTGGTGAAGAACCACAGATCTGGTCTTGGATGTATTTTTCAATTGATATTACAATATTACTCTTTGTTCTTCTTCCCCAACCTCTCTCTGTTCGTCTCTCAACATTACTAAACCCTCTTCAGTGCCTGTTTTCTCTCTTGCCTATAATACAAAGCAATTTTCTCATGGAACTGACTATCGGGTCATCTGGTGTCATCGTTAATATGGTAGACTTTTCGTTCTTCCCCCTCAGCTCAGAAACCGCCGTTGGACTTTCAAATAGAGGCCATCTCCGAGGAGAGGGCCAGCAAGTGCCTTCAGAGGATAGACCTGCTCCTGAAGGTCAGGAGTGAGGTCCTCCCACACCCCCAGTTGGAAGAGAGGTTGAAACTCTGCCAGAAGAGTGTGGAACTACCGGAGTGGTGGGAACCGGCCAAACATGACAAGGATTTACTGCTTGGTGTCTCCAGGTCAGTTTTCGCTTGATTCCATTAAATTCAACTGAGGTGGATGCTTGACAATAAGGAACACCGTTAGTAACTTCCAAATTGGTTTTATTTTCTTTGTTTTAATGTCTTTGTTTCATTAGAATTGCCTGCAATATTTTAGTGTTTAAATTTTCAATAGCAGTCATGCTGATTTCTTAGGTCTTGGGGAAACTATTTTTGAAAATGGAATGGATATGCACACAAAGTAATTGCTAAACATTTTTTCATCTGTGTAGCAGCTAGACCTGTTTGCATTGCAAATTATTATGCCATACTGGAAAAACTATCCCCTGAATATCAAATTTTATCAAAGTTTGAACTATGTTGGACTGTGCTATCACACAGCCTGATGGCAAACAGTATATGGTTGTATCACAGTTTGCTGCCACCACCATTAACAGATCACCAGACTAACACACTGTCAGCGTGATGGGACAACATTCTATGTCCTGAGTAAAAAGTACCTGGGTTTCCCCCCCCCCTCCGNNCCTCCGGCCACCCACCTCCCTTAACAACAAGACCTAGACGTGTAAAGCTTTGTGTGTCATCAAGTTTTCATGACACACACTGACTGTGATACAATGTATGATTTCCACTGTGTGACAGTGGCTGATGAGCTTTGCAAGCTTACTCCTTCCCATGTTTTGATCCTTTGCGAGGAAGAAATTTTAATGGTCATTCAACTTCCGTCTCTTTGGCATTATTAGATACGGCATCAACCGAATGGAATCTCAGCAGATGATGATGAATGACCCAGAGTTGAGCTTCAAGGAACTCAAGGAGAAGTACCCCCAGATGGGAGTACCTCCTCCGGGGGCCTTCACAACTAAACCTAAAGGAGAAGCTAAGAAGAAGAAAAAGCCTGTCAAACCCGGACCAGCTAAGGCAGCAGGATCACAGGTCCCTCTGGCTATGGCTGGAGAGGGCGGTGCTAAAATGGTGGAACTGACCAGACCTCCGGCTGATGCAAACAAAACAGAGGCAGTTTTGTCACAGGGGGCAGTAGAAAATGGACTTCCAGTCGTGAAGGTCGAGCAGGCCCTTGTCAAGCCAGAAATGATAGGAGATAATCCTGTTAAAGTAGAGAGTTCATTAGACTTATCCAACAAGGGGAAGTCTTTCGAAGGAGGACATGTGGTGAAAGAAGAAGTTGGACAAACCCCTGTAAAGTCAGAAAAACTTGAGCACCATGCACTGCAAGATGTGAAACCACCAGTTAAGTCGGAGGGTACAGTGGGTGAATCAAAGGACTTCCAGGATGGAAGCCAGGACAGACAAGGAACCACAGAAAAGGTTACCTCCCAAATGGAGCAGTCCAATGGTACTGGGATGGCAAAAGGAGACAACGTCGGCCAACCTGTCGGTGCAGAGAATGGTGAGCTGCCGCCCAAGACACCGATGCCAGCAAAGCAGATGTCAGAAGCAGAGATTCTCTACACGTACATTCTGCGATGGCCGAAGGTAAACGTCATCTCGAAGGATGTGAAGAAGGGGAAAAGCAAATAGCCTGGGGGTGTTGGTGGGGCCCCATTACTTCACACACTTTCAAGATTCTCAGAAGTATTTTAAATCATCATCAGTTTATTCATGACAGTTTTTGCACTATTAGTTACTTGTTGCAGTCTTTAAACTTTTAGATAGTAGCTACAGTTGTCAGGACATGTTACTTATCTTGGTGGGTTCGTAAGGCATTTGTGTGTAAGTGGAGGAAACTTATCTGTCTGTCATTTGGCTAGTTGTAGCATGTCACTCTTAGCTAAGCCTGTGGATGTCACCCTGTTGTCACTTTATTTTAGCCACATTTTAAGTCTAATGTCACAAAATTAATACTTTCTTCCTTTCTCACAGGATCGAGTCATTGTTCACAGGTTGGAACAGATCTCTGTGTGTGTCTTGAAGGGTATGTGGCCTGGCAGAAAGCACCACCCCCCACCACCGCCGGTACCACCGGAGGCGGTGCTCCTAGGAATGGACAGGCCACCCATGGAACACAGTTATGCAGGAGAGTTCATGGGATCAAAGTACATGGTATGTTTTCACATCTTCATTGGGATAAATATTTAGGTCAAGTTTGACAGGTCAAGTTTGTTACCCATGTGAATTTCTGAGAAAGATGTTTCAAACAATCATATTGGTGGCCCAAGACAATTGTGAACGCTCCAGACGCTTCCACAAATTATCTTGCAATATTCATATATCCAGTATCCTTATAATTGGCAGAATAAGTCAAGGTCTTATGCGATTGGAGTTAAGGGATTTTATGGAGTGTCTCTTAACATGTTCTCTCCCACATCTCAACTTTCCTATCATGCACTTAAAATACACTTCTTCATTGCCTCAAACAGGAGATGGATGAACCAACTCCTTTAAAGAAGAAGAAAAAGAAGAAGAAGCAGCTATTGACCCAGGAGCCAGGTAATCTTTGGTTCTTTGTAAATAAATGTTCTGATTTTTTGGGGCTTTCTTTTGGAGGGGGGATAAAATAGTTGGCAGGTAAAAAAATATCAGGTATTGGAAATTTTGTAAGACTTGCTGTTTTGACACTAGAGAAAACAGATGTATTTGATACTTACTGTGTCCTTTAGAGAGAACTGATACAGCCAGCTACGAGGTGTACCGACTTTTGGTGGGTGTGGACCCCCAGGGAGACCGGGATATGGCCAAGAAGAGAAAACGAAAGGATGGTAACTTGGAACCGGAACAAGTTGAAGAGGTGAGGGGAAATTTGGTGTCTTGTTTTGCAATCATGGATACTCTACCATAGTGTCAGACAGAAACCATGGTGTGTTTTTGTAGTTGTTACATTCTCTTTTTGAGCAACTCACCCGTATTTGATATTCAGTCTGATATTTTATCTGCATTCGGTATCTGAAATTTGATGGGATACATGTACTCTGTAGCTGATATTGGCCTGTCAGGTCCTTTTTGACAAATTCATGCCACTCTCCGTCTTTACAGGTCGATGCAGATGGAAAACCAAAAAAGAAAAGGAGGAAAGAAAAATTGAAAGGTAAGTGGAGTGATGTCTGAAAGGGTAAAGAAATCAAAGGGTAAAGAATTGAAATATTGCATACTGGGTCTGATAACCAGAATACATTAGCAAAGGGAACAAAGGTATTCTTTCTTTTAAAAAGACAGATGTAGAAGTTTAAGTTCAGAGTGTCAGCACTTGAAAAAGTAAAACCTTTGAACAAAAAATTATTACACTTTTGTTTATGTGCTATTAAGGTATGATCACAGCAGATGTTAATTGGTACTGTTTGCATATAGCCAATAGACAGTCACATTGCAACCATGTGGCAATCATGTGATAATCATGTGGCAATCATGTGATAGTCATGTGTCAGTGATGGAGAGAGTTTATCGTGACAGTCTTCGAAGTAAACTGGTCGTTAGTAGTTCGCAAGCAGTTGAAGTTATGACTCTCTCAATTTGAAGTTGATTCAAATAACTGTCTTATTTCTCTTTCAGGTATTGATCCAGTCACTGGGCTACCTGTGCCAGCTGAGGTTTGTATATTTTTTAGTCTTTGTCTATTTTTAGTCTATTTTTTTTATAGTCTTTGGGTCAATTACGTTAAAATTGGAGAAAAGTGGGAATTGAATGGTAAACACCACCCTCCTATCATTTCTAGTCACTAGAGGAAACAAACATTGGTATCATTAGGAGAACACAGAACCTGTCAGCAGTCACTGGTGCTTGGGAATGACCCGGGACCGGTACTGACCACGCCATCGATAAAGACCACCCTGGCTAAAGTTTGCTGCAACTGATGATGTTGCCACCATTTTTGTATAAGGCCATGCACACTTTGGTGCCTGGAGTATTGGAGCGTAAAAAAAAAAAAAAAAAATGTGCAATTATATGGGCACTGAATGAGCAAACATATTTATGAAAGGACTTGGATTCTCTACTTCCCAGCAGTATTAACATTGTGTGTCCTTGATCAGCAGCTACTCTGTAGACATGTTGGTATTTTTCTCGTTCACATCTTTCAAAACTTCTGGCAGTCTAATAACTGAATGCAAAAGCCCTCTTAAAATCTTGCTTCAGAATATTGTTGGCCTTACTCATCACAATGCAATACTTTCAAGGGGTGTGATTTTAGAGACTTGAGGCCATGGTTGATTGGCAATTGAAATTCGGTGTAAGGCTAAATCAACAAGTATTTAATGTTTGATTTTACTTTGTCTGATGGTTCTAGTAAGTCTGTGTGTCTATTCTCATTCCTATTTCTGAAGCCCGCCCTCCCCCTACCCTCATCTGCCTGTAAAGACTGGCTGCTTGATTCAGAAAAGTCTGTGGAAACTTTTTACAAGTCTTGCCATCCCTTTAAAAATTAAAATCTCTAAAATTTTCTTAGATAGTATCTGGAGTCACTTGGCATTGCTTTAATGAGTATCACAAATAATTTGTTTTTCAATACATGTTTAGCGTGGGGATGTTGCAACTTTTTCTCTTCATTAACATTCGTAGACGCCACAGGAAGATGTAATCGCTGCTCCCCCACCCAAGAAGAGGAAACGTCTGAAGGACCCAGCGACCCTGAACTTGGACGAGATAACAGGTGAAGAGAAGGTTGGCATCATAGAGCAAGCCACCGGGTACGTCCTGCCGGCCAAGAGGGTGCCACTCCTGAAGGATGTCGCAATGTGGATCTTGAAACATCCTAGATACCTGATTGCGTTTGAATGGGGAGAAATAGTCATTAAGAAGGTGAGTGACCTGGAAACATTGAGAGGACTCAGATGAACTCTATTGGTGAAAGCTTCACCATGTTTAATCCTTGTCTCTTGTGGGAGGTATCATTTTTGATGATAGCGTCAATCTCCTGATTTTATCACGAGATCAGAGGACGGTTACGGTCAGGTCCTCGTCATCTCGACAAAGTGGAGGTAAACAAGGACTGATCGTTGAGCCAATTGACTTTTTGTACAGACTTTTTTTACACAGTCTAAATGACAAGCAGCCTACCACAGCAAAGCAGTTGTTTTCTAGCATGTAAGGGAATTAATGTTGACACTTCAAGGTGAAACACTGGATCCATGTCACTTACAAGTCATCACCATGAATGAGTGATGTGTGGTAAATGGTCGCTGTGATGTGTCTTATTGAGTGTCATCTTCTTGGGTCCAGTTATGGGTCCTGTGGTGTGTACCTCATTTGGCCTGTCCCAGAAAACTTTATTGAAAGTGGAATATCCGAAAGATTGAAAAATGTCTGAATGTCTGAACGTCATTCAGGGAGGAGGTCACTGCTTCCTAGTTTGCATGTTTCTTGTTTGTGCTGTGGAAACCCCTTTTAAGTTTTTTTTTTTTTTTAATTAACTGTGATGTCCATTTTTTGCTGCCTGGTCAAAGAGCACCACATGTCATTCTTTTCATTTCCAAACAGTATACTTTTTAGTATTACCTTATGCATATTATTATATATTCACGTAGAAAAGCAGTGACTGACGTCACTGGTCTCGCATTTATCAACTAAACAAGGTAAGTTTCATGTTTGGCCATTTTCCTTTAGCATGTCATATGAAAGTTGCAAAATTGGTTGCCTTTGCAAATTTGTGTTTTTTTTCTATTCTAGGGCTTCATCCCACCTCAACTATACAATAGAATCTCTAAGACACCATCAACCCAGAGGACAATTCACTACCCCCCATACCAAACGAGAGCCTCTGCGTCACTCTCTGATGGATCAGGTGCTCTGAGTAACTTGAAAGACATGGTTCAGGTGGTACCCTCATCCTCAACAGCAGCTGTTCCTCTAGCCCCATCTCTCCCAGTTCCATCAAGAGGAGGAGGTGGTATCTCACAAGAAAAGAAATCTAAGAGGAAAATGAAAGAAAAACAGAGCAAGGTTCCACAACCAATAGCTCCCGCACCGACGTCTTTCTCTGGAATTCCATCATATGTCATCCCTAATTCTGGTGGTGTCCTCATATCTCCATACCTGCCTTCTCAGGGAGTGATCACACAGCCCTCTGGGACGGTGGTGATTCCGAGGCAGGTCGGACGATCAGAGGATGGGCCTGTCAGCTCGACAGGAAGCTTGATTGGGGCAGAGGATGCCAAGGTGGTGGCTTTGGAGGAGGAGGTGGTAGAGGATGCACAAGAAGTTGTGGGAGACAATATGGAAGATATGCATGGAGGAATTGACGGGAGTGAAGATGGCGATCGCGAGTACGAGGTCATGGACAGCAGCAAGGATAACACACAGGAGATGGAGAACAACCAAGGAGAGTACAGCAATGATGACGATGACAGCGATGATGAACAGGATGCTGAGGAGGAAGAGGAGGAATATGATGAAGATGATGACGATGAAGATGATGAGGAAAATGTTGGCAATGATGAAGAATATGGTGTGGTACAGGGCAGTGACGAAGAGGACAATGATGATGATGCAGAGCCATTCCTGGAGGACGGAGAAGAGTATGAAGGACGTTGGAAAATGGAGGATGGGGATGAAGATGACGAGGATGATGATGATATGGGAGACAGTGATAACGAGGACCAGGATGACAGGGACGATGAAGACCGTGATGAGGATGATGAAGATGACGATGAAGAGGATGATGATTTAGGACGTGAAGACGTGGATCTGGACGATGACGAAGATGAGGATGACGAAGAGGACGATGATGAAGACGACGATGATGATGATGAAGGAGATGAGGATGATGATGACGACATGGATGATGACATATGAGTGGTAATGGTTAATTCAGGATGAAGACTGGTTAGATTTGCACCAAAGAGTGAAGTCAGATGTGTTTGCAAGTGCATTCAATGAAGGTAATCCATACAAGAGTTCTCGTGGTGTGATGGGATATGTCACAACAACAAAGTGAATGAAAAGATACAAGAGCAATGTACGATAGGGCACTCCACAGTATTTTCACAGTATCTGATCATTCCATTACTTCTGTTTGCCACTGCGGCTACATCACATCAAAACAACATCCTCAGGCTGTAGGTATTGTCCTCTCAATAACGCTTGACAGAACATCAGTTTTGCCCTAAGGAAACGTTCCTGATTGTACTACGGTTATGCATGTACGATACGTCTTCTCGAAGGTAATCACTTGATGGTGGCACCTCAGTAGGCATGTCTTGGCTGAACAAATCTCTGTTGAGCAAATCTGTCAGGTGGCTTGATGTGCATTTCTGTGTCTGCAGTTGGTGAAAAAAATTTGCAGAATCTAGAAACGACAACTCAAAGAGAGCACCAGTTGAGATGAGTTCACTGCATGTGTGGGGAGAAAAACAGATTTACTTTCTAAAGTATTTGCTTATATTTTCTCGTAGGTATATATTGACTCAAGAACATTTATGCAAGTTCCACATTGCTGCTCATACCAACTGTCGACACATGGGTTTAGTTTTCCTTTGGGATTAAAACTGTCGAGATGAAGGAATGTTGATGTATTGTTGATGGCTTTTTGAGTTGTCAATTAATTATTGAATAGCTCCTTCCTCTGTTGCAAGGAAACTGACAGATTAGACATGTACCTGGATTATCCGGTGAGCTGCTGCTCAAAGCCACCATTGGCCTGATACCGCCCGGCTGGGTCACTCCCTAATACCAGAGTTGTTTGAATGGTTAGGGGTAGAGTCTTTTCCTCCATCGTTCTTCCTGATCAGATATTCAAGCGATGGATGGGTTGTTGCTCGATATCAAGGATGTAATTGCTCTAAAGCAGTCTGTCGACCCACCCTTCAGTTCTCCTGGATCAGTGCATCTAGGGCTGCAGGCTCTCCTGGAAAAGTTGTAACATCAGCAGAGATGAGTAGATTTTCCAAAATTTGATTCCAGCTTTTGGAGATATTTGATCGACAGCCAGTAAATGGTCTAAATTCTTAAATTTGCTCCTAGTGTACTAAATTCTGGATAATTTTCATTTCAAGAAGACAAACACTTTTCCAGCAAATTCCCTCGTCAAAGCTGTTCTGAAGAATATTACCGTCTAAGTTGGGTATTCTGTACTGTTCCTTTAATGTGTTGAGTTCTTGTTATTGAGAGTTAGAAGGTGTGGCATGGATGTTCACTGCAGTAACCAATGCAAGCTGCTAAGTCTCCTGGTGTTTTCCTAAGACAACATCACTTTTTTTCCAATATGTTCTTGAGAGTGTGTGATGTTCTATAAATATAACAATAATAATAAATAATAGTAATATGAGCGCAGTTTGTAATTACTGAGTATCAACTAGAGAAAAGTGGATTTTGCAAAATTACTGATGATTTTTTGCTTTTTTTTTGTAACAAAAAAAAAAGAAACAAAAGAAGTAAAATGCAAGTTATTTATTACTTTATATTAAATCCATTATTAGGTACAATTAGTACTGCAGTGTTTTTTTTTTTTCTTTCTTTCAGTTTGGTTTTATAAGCTAAGGAAATTAAAATCATGAAGTGATATTGCCAACCTGGCAAATTTGTACAGTGACAGAATTAGTAACATCAAATGCAAGTTACTATAAATAGAAATACTTTTTTGTTGTTGTTGTCATTTCTTGCTTTGAAAGCCTTCATTATTTTATCGTTTAATGAACACCAATGCTTTAATTGTTACTGAACATGCACTGGAGGAATTTGATCTCTGACACCCTTGTCCCTTGTTAAAAAAAAATGAAACTGGCTGATTTCTCACCTATAAACACAAAATCAAGATTGTCCTGATACCATTTCTAGTTTCGGAAGTACGTGTGATTTTCATTTGCTGTAGGGGGTGCAAAAATTTGCATTTTGTTTAGCAAATGTCTATCACTTTTGCTGTGATGTCCCGAGTGATCGTAGTGGCTGTAATGGAAAGATCTTGTTGAGATAGAAAATTCCTATCGAGAGAAACTTCTGTTGAATCTGGTTACTCTCATCCAATCCTCACATGGTATCAT
>VJOZ01001469.1:0-10533 GCA_009801055.1 Stichopus horrens | reverse complement strand
TTCCCCATACATAAAGCAGTCTTCAGACTATAAATCAAAAAAAAAGATTCCTATCTGCCAGATTTTGCCCTATATGGAAAAATCTGAACATTTTAAAATAGGACAAAGTATGATTTTGTAACTCACAGCAGAGCAAGATGAAATTCCAAGACCAATCATCATGAACATTTACAGTCAACATTTTCTTTCACACAAAGATGACACAGTCATAAAAACCAAACACCAGAATCGACGACTTCAAACAAAAAGGTTAAAAGAACGTCATTATCTGGAGGTGTAAAGAGAAAGCTGTAATAGATCTACCAATTATTGTTGCATGGTAAATGTATGCATGCTTTCTGTCCAGGATGATGTTTATGTAGAAGCCTATACTTGGAAGCTTTGCACCCATTTCAGGAATGGGGGGCACAGCTTCATCAGCTAGGTGGGTTATTGTTAGGCTAAAGCTGGCAAAGCTTGTGAAGAGCACTCCCTTACTCAACCTCTAAGAGTCAACTTATCCATAGCCTGCAGACCGACACAGGCATGGCAACCTGTTGAACCTACCGACCTACCTACTGCTTTGTGTTGCAAAATCTACCTTGAGATATAGTTATAGTGTGGAAGAAAATCCAAGGAGGTAGGTGGATCTTTGAACTGTTACATTAGGATGGTGTTATATTCAAAAGGATTTATTATTTTTCAGTATACTCTGTACTTTTCATAGTAGTAAACCTCAAATCACTCTTTATTTTTGCATTACATGTGTATATATTTCGTATTGCTTGTATATTTATATATTTCTAGTTAATTTCACTGAATATTTGTGTCTATATTTGGGCACTATTCACAGAGTTCAAGATTAAGAGAGACTTAAAAGTTAAACAGCTAAATCTCCAGTTGAGAACCTTGGGTTATTTTTGCATCACACAGTCACTTTGGTAAATGGTCAAACACACACACACACCCACCATTACAGTAAAAGTTTTTATTTAAACCCCCTGTCAGCTTTTTTCTATTGTGAGGGTTTATGTCCCCAACAAAATGTTAAATGGCCTTAAATTTCACATCAGCTCGTTTCCTTGCATAAGAAATATTGAAATGTTGACTACAATCTACCTGCCAATTTGAGAGTTGTTTTCTTTATAAGGATTTGCACATAACCCACTTGAAACTAAAAAATTAAAAATCTCATTGAAACAGAAAAAACTCTCATTTTTGTCAGACAATATAGTACATCTAAAAACACAAAAAATCCCACACTGAATAATATCTACCAGTGGATGTCACTAGAAATAAACAATATGTCTAAATGTTTGCCTGCTACTATGTCTTAAACTTTGAGAAGTTACTGAGGAGAGGTTTACCCCTCCTTTGATTCTGCTCACCTTTGCAGTCCTCTTGTATATTCTTCTGTCTTATCTATAGATAATCAATTCCAATAATGCACTTACTGTTTGTCAATGAGAGACTATTTTCAGGCTCTGTTAGTACTGATTAAAAGTCCTTTGTCAAAACCTCAAACCATTCTAATCAGACTTCCTACAAAATTCAATATCATGAAGTCCAAGTTCAAAGCAGAACAGCAACTCAGGTGAGTTGCCATATCCTTACTGCAAGTGTGCATCTCGCAGAATTCTAACATGTGACTCCCAAGGGATTCCACACGGATGGACTTCGGAGACTGCACCAGGAGATGTCGTCAAGCTGCCAAACCTCAGGGCCAAAAATGCTGCTGATCAGCCTTCAGACATCTTCAAACTTTCTTTTTAAGCCAACTGCAAAGAAATGACAAGAGTGATTCCAAAGTCATAATACAATTGCTTGTGTCATACCATAGCCACAACGTTTCTCTCAAGAGGGTATACAAGAGAGGGGTGATCATAACTCCAGCAGTCCAGCTCCTTAGTCATATATTTAGATCATTATGCAAAAAAAAAAAAGACATGAGAGACTCATCTGGTGTTGGCGAGAACAGAACAATGGAGGACTCGGACAGAACACGGCAGTCATGACGATATCACCATTTGCCATAAAATCCCCTCAAAACAAGGAATAACAGAACTGCATTACACTCTGACAATTGCTATCTGCTAAAACGCATCCCTGTCTAGGAAGGAGAACGGAGTGGTGGACGGTACGAGGGGGTACATACTGCCACTTCATTGATAATGAACATGCAGGTAAGGTTTATTGATTTTCATACATCCACAAATTAAGGGATACATTCTCCTTTCTCCGTTTTTTATATTCAAAATACTTTCCTCATAAACGTGAAGATTACAATCGTCTTGGAGGAAGTTTGAATTCATTCCACGTAGCTAAAACCTTCTGTTAATGACTTGCCCTGAAGTCTCTGGCAGACTGTGCAACTATCACCCAAGACGTAAATGGTTTTCATCAAAAATATGAATATTTACAGTTTGTTGGATGTTATAAGTATATTAGAAAATATCAATACATATCTCAAAACTGGAAAATATCTTTTTCCTTGTAATTTTCAATCATATAATCTCACAAGTGGGAGATAACACTCTTGATAAACAAACAGCAACATCTTAACAGCATCTTAACTCAAGTGCAAAATGAGAGAAAAAGACTGCACATTGAGGGTTCAGCTTCTTCGAACTTTCAGACGATGATGTCACATACTAAACTAATGTCATTCATCTCTGGTATTCAGTATTCACTCAGGTTAAAGCAACACTGAAACAAAACAATCTTCAAAATCGCACAAAGACCTTATAAATTGTGTTTCTAGCTAAAAGAAAAAGTAGAATGTTCCTTTTTTTGCAGAGATTGTTGTATAGTTAGTCGATGGATTTGACCCACTCTGACTGAATGGGTCAAATAACGGTTTCATACATACCAAGTATTTGCTTGCTGTGAATGTTTTCTTTCCTGTGATCGTAAACTTCCTCTTTGGCCCTTACAATGTGTTCGTACTCCTGATATCAGGGAAAGAGAGAGAAAGTGGGAACACTTGCCTTTGCTGCAATGTAAAACTAACTTTCTTGACACTTCATAGGACTTGTTACTATTACACTCCATAGAATTGTAATTGTTTACAATACAGTCAAGTAAAATGTAGATCTCCAAATACTGCTTTGAGTCTGCCTCTGCGATTTCGCCCACTTCCTAACCCATCCAACAATCTTCAAACCCTACATGACAAAAACAAATTTCAATTAGAGTGCCTCTCTGCCACTGACAAGCAACACATTACATTCAAAGAAAGCTTGTGGTAAAATGCCAGTTTTCAGTACAAAATTTTTAAGTATTTCTTACTTCAAGTTGACGCTGGAAGCCGAGGTTGGGAGAACAACATGATCTCCTTTCACAAACATATCGCAAGGCATCTCTACAAAGAATAATAAAATAAAAAGATCATAAGGCCCCTAATCAATTCTCTCCCCTTAAAAAAGTTTTGAAGGATTTGTACTTGCATATTGGAGCTATACGAGGAGAAATAAGAGCAGGATGGATGATGTGAAATCTCTCCCCAACTTTGCTAATTCCCCTTATCAAAAAAAAGATTGTGACAAGGTGAATGCTTGTTTTGTGGGAAAAAAGGTAAATGGTAATGTTAAGCAATGTTTGCCCTGAATAATACTCAAAAGCACCCAGCACATCACTAGTTTTAAGAAAGCAACAACTTTCCTAATGATAGAAAAGATTCCGGCCAAACACCTTACAAAGAAAATGAGTTGCTCTAGTAAGAAGGCATAACATCAAGATACATCTGAGCTTTTTCAAATGAATTTGCCAGAATTGCTTTTGTATTCTGATTTCTATTTTGTACAGCTAATTTGGACTCTCTAAATTGAAGTTGAAATCAGAGTGACGTCGGTCAAACAGCACTGAAGCCACACTGCTAGCTGTTGGTATGGCAATGGAGATGCATGGTGAAAGAACTGTTTAAAACATATATTACTCAAGATTGTATTATATTTTATTCCAATACTGAGTCACCAAAATCCACTACTGGTAGCAAATTTCACAGCATTTTGAAACAAGTGAAGTAGCAATGTAAGCTCAGTTTCCCAAGATGGATGCACTGTTTAGACTGATATATGCAGATGAGTATCTTCCACAGAATGATTATTTTCAAACAGTGACACTTAATTTCTTGCTTTAAATGATTAAAATGTCTGACAATTGACTACATCAAAATTTCCCCATACATCAATTTCCGCTTCTGACGTGGCATTTAACTTCAGGATGGTCAAGTGATTGGTCATGTGATGAAACATTGTTCACTTACATGAAAGACAAATGGAAAGACTCTATCAAGTATGCGATCACCAATGCTGGGCTATGGAGAAAACAAAAATGAAAATGTTACCAAACTATTAGACCATGTTGGTTACTTTCTTGTTTTTATGTAGGCATCTCCATATCAAGCATAAAGGCTATGTACACAAAAGGAATATCAAATAATATACCATAGCATGAAATCATGCGGCTTGCGCCCATACACATACACAAAGACCTTGCAGTTCACCGATGTTCCCTTATTTTGATATATAACACATCTTGTGTGCCAATGACAGGAAACTCATCACAGGAGCAAAATGCATGGTAATGTAATGCATTAATGATAACAAAATATGTGTCTAGAGAGATAGTTGTAAAATAAAGTAAACACAACTTTCTGTGTCCTTTCCAAACTCCAAACCAGTCAGCTATCCTCAGTCCTGCTGTTATGTCCAGCAAAAAAAAAACTGCACCAAGAGCTATAGGGAAAGGCACAACGAAAATTTATTCTGACATTTGTCGCTATACCATGCATACCTCTATGTTCATACTGTTGTCGTTAATCTCAAACATTGACAAAAAAACGGTGTGCAAATAAAAACTATCACAACTGATGCATAACCAAGACTGAGTATTCTTTCATCAATACCACAGATACAGATCTCTCTTATCAGTGTCTTCTCTCGGAAAAAGGTCACCATGCATGTAAAAGGAACCTAATGAATCTAATGACTAATAGTCATGCGGAAACCTTTAGGCATATGTGAATGTTTGCACCTGTTTGTCATTTATTTACCTTCCAGCACAAATTATGTATGAAATGATTGCATAGAAATTATCAAAACTGACTGGAAGAGCAAACTAAATTTTGACAGATTATTGATACATCTTACCCCTGGGTGTAATCTTCATTCAAGAAAATGATGATAGTAAGATGTAGACTTTGAGGCATTCATGAGTTTGATCAATTACCTTCTAGAGAATCCCACACTTCCATGTACTAAGACCTTCCCCTGATTCTGCAAACATTCATCAATGAAATATTTCACCTGCATGAGAAAGAGAATAAAAAATCTGCAAGGTAGATCTATGTTGCAACCAAAACCTAGCTTTGCTCTTTCTAGTCAGTGTGATGCATGTCCATTTCATTCATTAAAAAAATCTCTAATGATGTGACCATTGTTGACTTCAAATTAATTTCCAGCAAAAGAATTTTGCAACAGATGTTGCTATCTAAATAGTTCTACCTCTTCCCTTCCTCCTCCCATTCTTTGCCTTACTTTGAACATGAAATTTGTCATGAAAATGCCTTGAGTTTGTAAGCCATTGCATGAAACATCACCAGGTGCAGCCGAGACCTGTTCGTCGACAGCCCTGTCCAGAGGCAGCAAATCTAAGTCACTTCACATTACAAGTTTGCACATAGAATGAGCTAAGGTCCATGAGAAACAAATTTGTTTGTGACGCATGATCTTGCTTTATTTTAATTGTAGAACTATGAATATTCATTGAGTGGATCACCCGGAGCACGAGTGAGTTAGACAGCGTCTTCAAAGAAAAGGCATTGTAATGAAGAACTTCCCTTAAACCTTTGATGCACAGGTATGAATGACTTAAACAAAAGTAAAAAACAAACTAAAAAATAATAAAACCACTCTATCCTTATCCATTACATTACAGCACAATGCACCGTCGTGCATATGTATAGCGAGGTATACACACAAACCCTTTTAAACATATTTTTTTCTTTTGGTTTTCAGGGGAAATTTTTTAATTGCACTGAAACTTACTTCTAAATTAAAAAGCAGATACTGTAGGTAGAAAAGAAAATACTCACCTGAGGGAAGAACTGGATTATATTCTGTGAATTCTTATCGGCGATGTCAGTTACCATATATCTGATAAAAGATCAGAAATGGACGTGAAATAATTAAACCAGTCTGTATATGACAATGGTGACATAGAGTACCACGATCACTACCACTGTCTCTACAAAATTTGGAAAAACAACTGTCTCCCTGCGTACAGCTCAAAAATATTTACCTTGGAAATACAATGTAAATCTAGGAATTCATTCCTCACTGTATGACTTTTTGTCACTCTCATTATGGATTACTCATTTTTCACACTGCCATGATTTCTATAAGTTTCTTTCATTTTTTTTTTAACATATTGCCTTCACGCCTGCACATGCTACTAGTTCAGGTCTTTGAGATGCTCACTGACGCTTACAGAAATTTGATGATTTCTTTTCACTTTAATGCGATAGAAGTGACTTATGACTTTGATAAGTCATGTCAGATGTATAAAGTATACTGAATTTTAACCACCTGGTTTGCTAGGACACTCTCTTGTACTCTGGGTATGTTTCAAAGAATGCACTGCAGGTACACTGCAACTCACATCATTGTGTCGTTTCAACTTCACTAAAACAGCATTTCAACAAATAAACAGAGACTTTTAATTCAAGTGAACTTTAAACTGACATTAATACTATTTAATGCTGTTGTTACTTTTACACAAAATTTATGTGCAGTTTTTAATTAGTTTACTTGGCCTATAAACTATCAATGATTTTACCAGTTTTCAAAGCTGGGATAATTTCTCACCAAACCAAAACTAAGAACACTTCATTGCATTGGAAGAATTCACCAGAAACATAAACAGTTGAAAACTTCTTCAGAACAGAGCAGCAAGAGTTGCAAGGTCTTGCTAGCACTGAACTCTGAGATGACAGGCACTTAAACTTCTATCATACAGCAAAATTCTCCTTCAAAACTGAGGAGTTGGCAAACTACAATTTGCTGACACACTTGCGTGATTGTTTTTCTATTTATTCTCAGGATTCTGACGTACAAAATACTTCAAACCCTACTGGTACCTCAACTGAAAGGGAGGGAAAGAAGTCCTGAATGATATGTCTGACATGAACTAAGGCAGTTCTAGAATAACAGCTCTTGCTACCCATCCATTCTCCAATTGGCATTTTGCTGGCCTGGAATACCTCAAAAATGTACCACAAAAAAATTTCAAACCATTTCTCCTCACTTCAATTTGACATCTGTACTCACTTCATTTGGTCAGGAAAGTTTGGCTTGATAAATTTTGCTTCCATGGGACATCTAACGCAGATGATATGTGTTATTCCCATACTCTGCAGGTACTGTAACTACATGGAGAGAAAGGATGCAAGTCACTAGTAAGCACTACTGATATCAAATGAAGATGAAACACTATTTCATATCATGACATCAATCAAATGTTGATCATTATACCATTTAGTTATCCTGCAACCAATTCAAAAAAAAAAACTTTGGTTTCCATTTTTACTTAAATCATAATTTTATCACTTCCTTTGTGATTTGAGTGATGGGGATTTCCTAAACTGGTCATTCAGCACAATTGATACCTATCAATTAATCACACACTGAACTAATGTCAAACCACTAACAGGTGTGCAGACAAATGGTGACAACAAAAAAAAGGCCAACAATGTGATCATAACCTAAGCAAGTTTCCTTCAAGACATAAACACAAACTGCTGAGAAAAGACACAACAGCTCTGTCTATCGAACAATTCACAAATCAGTTCTGTCTGTAAATTTCTAAAGATTCAGATATAATTTCGACTCTACATGTCGAGCCAGAATAAGCTGAGACATAACCTCTGTTTGTCCTAGTAATATTACCTACTACAAATGTCAACTTAAATGGAACAGTTCTTGAGCATGTTCTAACAAACAGATGAGAGTAGTTTGAGGCTAACATTTCAATGACAGATTCTGGAATCACTATGTTAAGTTGTGCAGCAGGCTGAAATGTCTCACTGTGTTGTCAAATATGGATATAATAATGGCAAATGCATTTTAAAGAACACCTACCTGATCTTTTTTTGCTACTGCATATGGTCCAAGGAAAAGGCCTGGAATTATCTCCTTGAGATGAAAAAGGTGATGTAAATTGAAAAACAAAATTAAAAAACAGATCGTTATATTTCTGAGACAATACAGTTATTACAGTACCATAGTCAGTGATTCCCACAACTAATTCCACTCTGTGCTAGGAACTGTGTTATGTGACACACACATCCATAGGTGATGAATGTTACTGCCATGAGTTACAGCAATTGTGGGATATGCTCAACTCTTGATGCAAAATTCAGCCCAGGGTCACACTCCAGGAAGAGTCACATTTTTCAAACTCAGACAAAGCAATTTTTCATCCAAATGTAACGGTATTGTCATTCTATTTCACTGTAACGTCTCTGCACAGTAACTTACCTGCATGTCTCTTCGCTTAGCATATCTCCTTCCAAGCATATCCTGAAAATAACAAAATACTGAGTTCCTTTGGCATGGTTCTTATTGACTCTCCAAGGAAACAAGGAGAAAATTAAAAAGTCCTTCATGGTTCACACCAGATTTGCAAAAAAGAAATTAAAAATGTTCATGTTTGATAATTATGTGATATTATTTATTAGGTTTACGAGCAGTGAAACTTATATTCAAACTGGACAGCATGCCATTCAATTGGAATCAAATTGTGTAAAAAGTGTTGAAATTTACAGTGAGACATTGACAGTGAGATTTCATTTGGCTGAAGTCCGTCTATCACATAAAATCTGGTTTCCTATTAAAACTTATGTCATTAAAGGTAATTAATAAACTTAATTGTCTCTTTTGTTTTGTCATGAAATTGCTCCTATTATAGTTTGCAATGATTACAAGGGAAAATTCTTTGCCAAATTCTAGTCTTTTGCTTCAGATGCTCAAAAAAACAACTAAATTTGGAATAAAGCAATATCTGATCTGGTTCTCTGAGGGGCAACCTTAGGACTGAACGTGGTCATCATAGACATGTCAGAAGTCTCAATGAAAGAAATAAACCTTCACTTGTTCACTGCTGTATATACTGTACGTTTCAGGGCTATAATACATTCATTACTTTAGTATGAAACCCTACTAAACTTTAAGAGCTGGTAACATGTGCACAGGTCTACATGACTGGGGAAATGAAAATTAGAGGGTACAGTACATAAAATTAGGGGACTGCAGTAGGCTTTTACAACTGGCATCCACCCTAAATTCAGGCTGCATTGGCTATGACCCATATTGGAAAATAATAGAACATTGCTAATGGTACTTAACATATACATTAATACACTATTACATCTTAGTAGTGAGTGCCTACTCCTATTTTGAGTTCGAAGTGCTTTCAATGTCAGGCATGGAATACATTGATAACATCTAACCTGTGCCTTGTCAAGTGGCAAAATATGGACACAAGAAACAGTCTGCAATAACCTTGAGACGGCTGAGAGGAGATGTTACTCAAAACATTTTCCAGGCTTTGCATGTGATTATCAGCTAAAAAAGGCCTCTGTGGCTGTTTTGGCTACACTGAACAATATCACTGCTATGCGGTAACATACGATCTGGAAAATCATTGTTTCCAGTACAAAATCATCAACAAAGACGGTCATGACTTGCTTTTTCATTCGATAAAGATGAGTGCATATGCCACTCATGAGCCAAGTTTTCTGTAATCTGTGGAGTACAGTCTGACAGTTCAGTGACATACAGACCTGTCCATGACTGCCTGCATTGCACCAATGAGGCAATGGAAAAGACGGACTTCAATAATAATGAACAAATGTAAAATTCGATAAAGACTGCATCAGGAAAAAATTTTTGCATACATGTGCTACCTTGAAATGCTACCAAGAGAGTTGTTTATGGACAAGTCATGTTCAAAAAGTAAGCACTTTTCCATTTGTGGAAATATGGAGTGTCAAAAGTGGTAAATGACTGATTACACAGTTACTTCCATTTTGAGTAGAGTATAACTAGCATATGATGTTACGGCTACATGTATTGATCTAAGCAAAAGCAGCAGCAGTGACTTTTTCATACAGAAATGGTTTCCAAGCAACAATACGTATGCTGACAAAACGTTAGCAAAACTATACGTACACTAGTTTGTTGGACGACTTCCACTCTGCAAAGTTCTCCAGTGAGAAATCAAGGAGGGCGATTAATCGTGCTCCTTGGTTGGAATTTATTGGCAATATTGAGCGCAATCACGTTGTAGTTGTAACTTTCTAGACACAAAACCTAACTAAGGTTTAACTTTTGCCTTGGGCCTAGCCAATATTTGGACACCCTCTTACAGACATGCCAACCTCCAAAATAGCAAACCTTGAGATTTTCGTAACAAAACCTGGAGATTGATACCTCAAACCTGGAGATTTGAAATTAGTCCTGTACCAGACAATGATGAGTTTTGTCATCACTGGGA
>VJOZ01001456.1:0-15345 GCA_009801055.1 Stichopus horrens | reverse complement strand
CGGGATTTCAAATCAGTCGGTCCACAGATATGTGGCATTGAGAAGAGGTCTGAAGAGATAGGGAATCTCGTCCAATTTGCATAAATGGATCATTTTACCCCTATCAGTTGCCAGTAATGGCGCAAAATCAACTCTTTTGATACCCACACCCAGGAACCTTAAAAAAAAAAAGGTTACGGGACGAAAGGTGGATTGGAGGAAGTTGATTGCCGACAGGATTGCCTAACTGAGAAGAGCACCACATCAGTTGGCGCGAAGCATAAAAGATTTTTTATTTTGCTTTTCAACCCCCCCCCCACCGATGGTCGGAAACGGCACTTCCCGGGTGTTCCAAACCGCATGTACCCATCCTAGAAGTAGGGATATGGGGAATAAATTTCGGTGACCTTAATCGGTGACCTTAAGTACTGAAAGTTTACTTTTAATGTGGTTAAAAGAAAATGATACATTTGTCAAAGTTTCAATTTACAGATTTAACATTTACATGGTAAAGCAATATTCGATCATTACCTAGATGCACTTTAACATTTTATTCAAAGTATAGTTACCATAATAAACACCATAATAAACAGCAAACCCCGGTATTATTGATTTTTCCCCAAATTAGACCCCCTCAGACGCAAAAGCACCAACACCAATTGCCCAATCTGAAACATTTCGACAAAATTTACAGTGATATTTTCAATTTGGTAAAGAAAATTTCTAGTGAAGTATATCTTTTTTATAATTAAAAACACTCATCAGAACTCATTCACGAAGTAGCATAGTTGTTCTACTTTTGCCATGAAGAACAGAATAAAAGGAAATATTTATAAAACTTAAAATATCTGCCTCGTAGGGCTATGTCTTCATCCAAAGGTATTTGCCAATTTCTCAAAGAACAAATGATGCGCAGTATGATTCTTGTATCACCTTCAACCCACCCGATATGTGTTACCATTTTTCATATATTATATTTTTCACATAAAATAAGGAATAGCAGACAAAATACCTATTTTTAGTTGGGCACATGCAGTCTAAAAAACTTTGGAAACCAGTTTCCGACCTTTAAGGGAGTTTGCAAAACACAAAATACACTAAGAAATAAATAGAATGATAGGTTTCTACGCTTATACGCTATCATCACATGATGGCGCTCAGCGTAGATAGTATAACTAGACTACCTTTATAGGGACAGTAACCCGCTCGTTACTAACAAATTCTGGAGAAATCTCTGCCCCAGAATTTACAGATGCCGGTACGCCTATATGCGCTCACCCCCAGTTACTTGTATTTTTTCAGCCCCAAATATTGGCCAAGTTCTCAAAGAGAAACTGGAAGAGGATACGTAGGCTAATTCATTATCAATTCTTGTATCACCTCAACCTACCTGATGTGTATTACCATATTTCATACATTGATTTTTTTTACATGAATTGAGGACAAGCAGACATAACATGCCTATTTCAAGGCTGCAGGGGTACATTCAGCTCAAGTAGGCTACATTTTGCTCAGGAGTGTTTCCTGCCATCTGGGGAGTTTCAAAAGCCAATGTTTTCTTGTTTGTTCCGCGCCAACCACTGCCCCTCCCCGCCCACTGAGCTCCCTCCTTTTTACAATTCTGAATCAAAGCCTAGTAAGGTATTCGTAGTGTCTAAACTGTTGTCATTCAATTGAAAAAACGTCAAAACATCCAGTCAGTCGGAATTTTTTACCTCCACACTCCCCGTAAAGATATGACCCCGGCTACCGTCCTGTTGGCAATCTCTTGTTATGTTTCACATACAAGGGCCCGTGTCATTTGGAGTTCGAGTAGTATGTTCCGCTGTGGTTGACGTGGACTCTACAATGGCCAATTCACTTTGACATGTTGTGTCAAATAAGCTCATTTTTGTTAAAAGCTAATTACAATAATTATTTTTTTTAGCTTAGAGTGATCCGCCGAATGATATAAAGCTCTGTAAGTCATAAAAAGCCTTTAAATGTAAACTGAAATATAATCTCATTGGAAATTACCAATTTGTGAACTGTTTACTTATCTTCTTATTTTGTTTTTGTTCTTCGCTGTTTTGCTTTTCCTTGAGGGTCGCTAGCTGTGATCAACTTCTCATTGTTTTTTCTACTCTCCTGTTTATTCCACTACATTGTGCGACTGCATTTTTCATCAAACTTTGCATGTATGTTCATACGAAATCAATAAATGAATTGTGGAAACACGTCCCTTGGCTGCCGTCCATTCTGTACGTCCGTGCCACTTTCTTATCACGTGGACCTGTCATGTGATTTGCGTGTTGTTGTTTCAGTTGATCTTGAAGTCGTATTTAGAAATTAGAATCATACCCTTTTTCATGTACTGTACGTTCCACTTCCTTTACGAAAGGTGGTTCCGAGCGATATTTCATTTTCAGTTGTATTTCAGTTGACGGACGACTGGAATCTCTCAATTTCCCTTTGAGTCCAGCCTGCACAAGTTTCTCAGGAAGTCGATCCTCCACGAAAATATGACAGTATTTGACGTTTTACTTTAGTTTCACTGAACGTCAGACTTCATAACTGGACTGGTTCTAAACCACTAACGTTAGGCTCAATCCAGGCCAGGCTTAACGCTATAGTCACGAAATGGAGACTCAACATGCTATGTATTTTGTCTTCATTTGCTCAGCAATGCAGTCAATGTTGATGGCTGATATTCCTCTTCAAACCCAACCAGAACAAGTACACATCGCCGCTACCGGTATGTTTAGAAAATTCTGAAGGCAACTACACAGGTCTAGGCCATAGGACTGAGGCTGTACACGGTTATTTAATTGCAACTTATGCGTTAGTGCCCCATCTGAACGTTACACTTACAACGTAGGCTTAGAAAGTTACAGTAACTGTTACTGCTCAACTTTCATATGTTAGTTTTACCCCAGCATAACGCTATTCATTAGACTCGATATGCGTACCTACTGTAAGCCTAGGGCGCCAAATCTGTTGACCTTGATCTTTATTGTTTTTCTTATGAAAAACACATCACTGTGAGTTGATGTCTGTATAAAGTTTTGTGGAAGTGAATAGGGTGTAACTTACAGCAAGCCAAGGCTAGTGTAGATCAGATTTACCTTGATTTACCTTGACTGCTATCCCCTCTCTTTCTTAAGTATGCCTCCTTCTGGATGAGAGAATGACTATGGGACAGCAGGCCAAAGGCCCATTAATATCCCATGTCCTTTAGTCCTGTTTTAAAATGCTTTAAAGTTGGTGCCTCTATCAGGTTTCCTGGGAGAGCATTCCAAGTCTTCCATATTCAACAAAAGTATGAGTTCCTTCTGAGTTCTAGTCTAGATGATTTAGGTCTTATTTTCCAGCTGTGCCCCCTCGTTGAGGTTTTACCAACTATTTCAACAATTTTAAATAAGTCGATTTTGATATTCCCCTTTGGTCATGTTAAAAGCTGTGATTAAGTTTTGCCTTTTATGCCTTTGTTCCAAAGATGTTAATTTTAGCAATTCCAACCTTTCCTCATATGTTTTATCTTTCATTCCTGATATAAGCTTAGTCATTCTACATTGTACTCTTTCAATCAAATTTATATCCTTTCTCAAATATGGCTTCCATACTGATACTGCGTAATCCAGGTGGGGTTGTGCCAGAGATTTGTGAAGTTTAATTATTATTTTTCTATCAAAATTACAAAAGTTCAGATGTACAGTACTATGATATAATTTGTTACATTTGTAGTACATGCACCAAACTTTGCACACTGCCAAACTTCATGCACCCCTGAAAAATAAGCCTGAAAATGCAATGGCCTATGCCAGCTTGACAAAGTTTTGACTACCATACCTTGTACTTGTAGTGATTTAAACTAAGGCTCTGATTTAGAATCTGTGACCATCAGTCAAGTTCATTGATGATGGGTAGGATTAATTATTTGGTGAGAATAAACCAAGTTGAAGGTGTAAAAAGCTATTCAGGCCTCACTTAACTGTAACTTAAATAACCACCAATCATGGTTAAAATTGAGAGGGTTAAGCGTAGGGGGAAATTAGGCAAAAACATGGATTTTAGGAAGTATACATCACTTCCGTTCATTGATTTTAGATCAGTGCGTAAACTAATTCTGGAATACTGTTTATTTGATTGCTGTTGCCTGATTTGTCAACTTTAAGTATACTGCGTTTGTAAACGCAGAGGTGGGCTAGGCCTAAAGCATCCTATTTGCAGTTGCCACCTAATGTTGCAACTTTCCAAATCATGATTTTGATAATTCAATGGACTTGCTTATTACCGTTTTTGTTGCTAGCCCATCATAGGTAATTGTAAAAGGTTTATGCTGAGGATTTGTTCAAAAGGACACTCTTCATACAGTGATTGTCATGCTAATACGGGTGCGCAAAGTTTGGCAGGATTACTGTACATTGTATCTTTAACCCAAGCAAATTTTGGTTAAAATAACAGATTTCAAGGTACAGTACCTACCAGATTAGGTCAATTATACTAAAAAGGAACTTCAGACTTACTTAAAGGAGATTAATTAGTAGATATATAGGGATTTTGAATTTTTAACAGCTAGAAATTCCAAGGGTATTACATTAGATGTGCAAAGGTTTATACATTCATGCTAATATGCCATTCTTGGATTGTATTCTGTGCTGACATCTGATTTTTGACTCAATAGTTTGAATCAGTGACCACACTTTAAGGTATGTTTTAATGGTAGTTAGGTAAGAACTGTATGAGAATTACCAGAATCTGCAGAATTGAAGCTAGATTATTTTAGTCCTAGTATCTAGGCAAAGAAACCAGCCACTTCTGGTGGGGGTCCAGGGACTCACACCAGGACTCCAGAGGGGGGTCCATATCGATAACAGTGCATGTCCTCAGCACTGTGTGTCTTGTAACATACTCCTAAAATCTTCAAATGTCAACTCAAATGACTGCTTTCCTAGTCATATTATCTACATTTTGTGAAGTCAGTGCCAGGCAGTAAGGTGTTTGACCGCAAATACTAAAAAATAAATTGCAATTGCAAAGTCCAGCTTTGGGCTGTGCACCACAGCCACAACCCTTTAAAGAGCCTTGTACAGTAGACTTATCTTTAGGCAGCTGTGGCGTAGTTGTTTTGTTTGATTGCAGAAGCGTAGTCCGTACATTTAGTCATTGTGACGTGACCCTCTTGATATGCATGTGTGGATGTGTGTGTCACCTGGGAGCGTGTGCTGTGTGATTGGTTAGAATGATATAGAATGACAGTGGTAGGGGGAAGTTTTGAATGTAAACAGTTTGACTTGGATCCTTGAGACTCAAGCAACTAATCACAGTGCAGTCTCAAGTTTATTTAATTTCCTAGTGTGATACTCCAGCAGTTGGGGAATCATCATTGTTGAAAGTCCATGGTACATGTTTGTTTTGTTTTTTTTCATTTTCTGTTGTTAGTGGGGGATATTATATTGATTGCAGCAGCATTCAAAATTAGCAGTACTTTGTCAAAACTTTGACAAAATGTTGCTGGGCCACCCAAAAGTCTTTCCCAAAAGGTCTGACTGGCTACCTAAATTAACCTTGTACTTGAAAAACAGTGCAACTGAATCAGAAAGTTGCAGACCCTTCTTATCTTCAATCTCCCAGTGAATTGTTCAAATATGCAGTACTGTATTGCAGCATTTCTGTAGATCAAAACCTACATATTTTCAGTGGTGGTTTTGATTATTTTGTGGTGGTCTTAAATTATTCTTGCGCAATAAACAGTTGCATTTCTATTGGTGAGAAGCTTTTTTTTAAAGGAGGCTACCATCCTTCTCTATG
Source organism: Stichopus horrens (assembly GCA_009801055.1). Taxonomy (NCBI): domain Eukaryota; kingdom Metazoa; phylum Echinodermata; class Holothuroidea; order Aspidochirotida; family Stichopodidae; genus Stichopus; species Stichopus horrens. Next base: position 9,576 of record VJOZ01001456.1, on the reverse strand, counting down.
TTGAATGATCTATCATTCTGTGGCCACAAACATTGCTCTCCAAAATATGATTGTTATCTGTAAAACAAATGCCTATTTCCTTTTAAGTTCAGGGTAAGATTAGGAACCAGCCAAGGATCATGAAGGGATACATCACTAACTGTATTGAAAATGATTCTAAAAGAGTAGTGATATTCCTTGTGAGTTGCACAAGGCTGTTGCAAAAAATGTGCATTTTGAGGATAAATGTACAAACTTGGTGATACTTGCCCCATCATTCTTGGTTTAATGTTTGTAGTGTTTCTGTTAATTATGATGTCTTGAAAGAGTATTTACTATAATTGTAAGTGCTAGGCCTTGGGTTTCAGGATTGTCAGTTCTTATACAGAAATGGTACAGTATCTCTGTGCCACATGCAAGCCTATTCATTTGAGAAAACTTGTCATACTTTATCTTTTGCAACAGTCATTTCATGGAATTTACTCTCACATGTATTCATACATCATTCACATGTAAACATATTTCATGGTTTGTTTTAGTATTGTCTGTCAAAGTAAACAAAGGAATTATGGATGATTTTTTCCCCTTCACTGCAAGTGTAGATTTTATTAGTTTCATCAATCAGGATATAATATTTGTAACAAAATTCAGCATGACATGATTTTCCCCATTATGTGAGGTGGAGCAAAAGCTAATAAGGTATATAACTGATCACAACTTACAATCTCTCTTGCTAACATGATTTCAACTTTATATACTTTATCCCTGTGTGCATTCAAGAGAGTAGTAAGGATTTGTACTTATGACTGAGTAGAGGTAGAAACAGGGTGTAACTCACGAGGGAGAAACCGCAGAATGTTGAAGTACAATATCTGACCATCTCCCTAAGTCAACTTCCTGGACTTGCAGCCTGTGTGAGGTGGAGGGGGAGGGTCTAATGGGCATTTGAATAGCAGCCAGGAGGAGAGGAATTTATACAGTACTGTATATTCCATTCACTGGCCTTTCTCTTTACTGTGCAACATGATTTTATAAAGTCATTGCACAGTTTTCTCAAGTAACGTGTGCACTCCACCAACAACCATACCTTGTCCCTTGAATCTTTCAGATCTTACTTACTGTACCCTCGGAATGAGACATGTACGATATGCAATGAGAGTCAGGCATAGTGTTTTCATCAGGATTCCTCTTTGAGGAATCTCATGCAAATTGGGAATGTTGGTTTGAGATAAACGACGTGCTATAAATGCTGGCAGTTTCTGTTTTCAGGAAACGGATCGGAAATGTTGGTTACATGGAACACAGTGAACAACACAAACATCTCAGTCGTGGAATTTGGACTAAATGGGACATTCGGCCAGATAGCGTCAGGATACTCAACCAAGTTTGTTGACCCCAATGAAGGCCGGGTACAATATGTTCATAGGGTCCTCCTGACTGGGCTGAAACCTGGACAAGTGTACAGTATGTATTAATTTGCCTCTAAGTGACCAGTTTATGCAAATTACTCTACAGTCTCTAAATCAGTTGCACTACATAATTCTCAGCTTGGAGAAGTCTCCATTTTTTTGTGCGACATTAATGAAGACAACAAACTGCTTATATAATTTGAGGGTGAACCTCTTTATGTTTCATCATTGACCTCCATTAAATTGTTCGACATGTATGTTTGTCACTGATTTTTTTTTTTTGTTGTCTCAAAATAGCAGAATTCTGTTTTCAAGATTTAAAATTCTGTTTAATTTTGCATTATGTTTCATGAAGCTGAAAGTCTATTCATAGTTGGAGTGATTTGATGTAAATTTAGTAACAAATGAAATATGAGTGTAAAACTGCACAAAAGAAAATTTTGTTTGGTATTCTTTAAGTTCCTAGCTTTACAATTTCCCTAAAGAAAATCACTGTCCATACTGTTACTTCACAGGTTTTGTATGTATTGTACCATATAAATGTTACTGCATATGTACAGTATGTGGTGATAATTATGAAGCAATTTACTGTTGACCTGTATACAGTATTTCTGAACTTGTGACACGTGATTGTTTCATTTGCTGACGTACTGTGTGCGACAACAATTTTTTTTTTTAATAAGGAATTTCAGGATGGTGAAGCATGAACTTGCTTGTGGTACCCAAATGACATACATGTACTATTATGCATAATATCCCTGTAGGAACAACCCTTCCCCACTCTCAGACACAAGTGCTGCACGTCAGCTTTTACTGGTACCTCTTTCATAATGCACCAGAAAGTACAGTATGTTATCAGTGTGGTGGAGGTCAACATACTGACATTTGGTACACATCCTGTAGTTGATGGATACATACAAATGACAGAGGATTATGTAATGCCAGGAAAAAGCAGCTAGTAATTGAGTTCATGTGCTATGGTGCACTACTTTTATTACCTTAATGCAATTACAGGTGTATGCTTACTTTCGACTGCAACAAGTGTAAATCAACTACATAAACTGAAGTGTGTGTAATCTGCAGCACAGCAATAGCCCCTTCCCACGTGAAGTCACAAAGCTACAGTGAAGCGATGTCCTTTAGACTAAGCTACAGTACGAAATTTAACACATGCATTTGAGGCGTCTCTGTCGGTTGATTTTCAAGTGCCTTGGGTAGCGATATGCACACTGTTGGTTGGCTGGCCTCAAGGAGGGCATACTTGTTTGTTGCTATGTGATGCCAGTGCAAGGGGCCCTATCTTAGACAAAGGTAGATGTCTCTTATCTTTACATTGGATACAGGTACATTGTTTGGACTTTGGATTCCTTAAATATGAGTAAATGTAAACACGTGTAGGGCTAGTTTAGTGTACCAATGTGTAAACAATGGAATTGTGAAGTCAATCTTCCCACCTCCACCACCACTCTCCTCTATTTGCTTCTCCTCCTTTTGAACAGCATACCATTGTGGCAGCCCAGATGGGTGGAGTTCTTTGTTTTCCTTCAGAGCTATCCTAGATAGTGTTGACTGGAGTCCCAGGCTGGCAATATATGGAGACATGGGCAATGAGAATGCTCAGTCTCTTGGAAGACTACAAGAGGATACCCAGAAGGGGATGTATGATGCCATTCTTCATGTCGGTAGGTCACAAACGACGCCAAATGTTGAACAAATTTATGACCAACTAAATTTAGTTTCTCTCCCCCCTCATATCGCATACCTTCCACAGAATTGTAGAAACTAATGTCGGCACCAACTAATCCCGCAAGTTTAATAGTTGTTCTGCTGTGTTGTGTGTTTTCTTAGAGAAAAGTAGAGATGTGCTGGTCTGCAAAACAGATTTAATATGCTTTCACTGACGCTGTGCCATTTCATCAGCCGACACATGTAGTCCTTACTTGTGATTGTAGGATAGGAGGAAGACTTGCCACTGAAATATTATTACAAAAGGTACATGCATGTCGGGCTGTGGTTGATAGTGTTTTTGAAAGGAAAGGTTGAAATCAATTATTTTGACAAAATTAAGAATCATGGGAACGTATGCTGTGAAGTTTAGAAGATGAGCTACAGTAGAAAGTACAAGTGGAGTAAGCATTCCAAAGACAGCATCCACCTTTCATTTTCTTTCATCACACGTACTAAACAGCTGTTCAATCAGTTGTGTTGCATTGTTGTCTTTTTGATCCTTTATTTTCAGGTGACTTTGCTTACAATATGTACGAAGAGGGCAGCAGAGTGGGTGATAGCTTTATGCGTCAGATTGAGACAATTGCTGCATATGTTCCATACATGACATGCCCGGGAAATCATGAGCAGTACTTGTAAGTATTCAAACCAAGCAATATCTTTTCCTCATTAGCTTGCTCCAGTAGAAGGTTTTTAAGTAACAATCTTTAGTGTTTGCATGGGTAACCCATGAACCCGGGCGACTGTTAATACCACCTGGTTCCAGAATTACTATCAGGTTCCATCATAAAGCAAAAAACATTGTTTGGATGCAGTTTGTCAGAATAACCAATTGCACCTACTAAACATAGCAAATGATGTGCAATTTTCTACTCTTCATTTGTATAGACCCTCCAAACATGCTATCTCTGTTTGTTTGGACATGAAGAAAAAGTTCAGAACAGAATTTCTTTTTCTTAGTGGTGAGATTCTGTTGATCAATTGATGAGTGTGTAAAGTGTAGGCATGTATGCATGTAATACACTAGTACTGTAATACCCATCCACACCAGGTGCCTAGCCAGGATTTCGCCATGGGGAGTGTTTTACACGAATTGACGTGGGAGAGCAGTCTAAGAGTAGAGGGGCTTTGGTAGAAAATTGAATGTTTAATGCTTTAGACATGAAATGATGTACTATTTGACCTAATACTGGCAACAACGACGTAATAATTGTTTTGTAAAATCCTACATAATTTATGCAAGAAAGATGCAAAAAGTACTGAAACGTTTGAGGACAGTACTATAAGAAGAATGAATGTCAGTATTTATCAATGAAGATTAAGTTGTAAAAAAAATCACTGACTTTTGTTATCCAAGATGCGATCTGAGGCAAAAGGGATAAAGAAATTGCCACAGACGGAAGTTCAACCATCTTAGCTTCTTCGCCAAGTCAGTAAATATATCGTCTGGATAATTCATTAACCATAATTCATGTACCCACGAGCTACTGCTCCATACCCTACAGCCCAAACAGTGACCAACCGATGTTGAGCATAGCGATGGCATAAAAATTTATGTCTTCTGTCAAGTGTTTATGATTAATAATATGATGTTAGCAATTATTTGACGATCTCAACAAAAAACAGTGATTATTAGCTGATATCAGCAGTTATTTGCTGGTATCAACAATAAATTGTTGACATCACCAGCATTTAAGGATTAATTAATTGCTGATATCATCAAATTGGACATAGCACTAATTTATTTGCTGATATCAACAAATCATTATCTGATATCAATTACTCAATTGCTAATATCAACAATTGATTTAATGATATCAGCAAATGACCAGCACATATCACTTATTCATGCAATTGTTGATATTAGCAATTCATTTGCTGATATCACCAAATCATTTGATAGTATCAGTAATTCAACCGTGACTAGCTTCAGAATACGTACATGGTACGTATTTTTGCACTTGTCACAGGTGGATTGTCTGGAAAGGGTGCAAGGCTGAAAAATGGCTGTTCAGGAATCAAACTTTCTGAGTTGTAAATTTCAGCAAATACAAAAGCAGTGAAGAAATAGACACATATACAGCACTTTCTTGGTTGTGTGCACTACTGACCCTCCCAACCAGATTTCGTGGGAACTTTCTCCCAGGTATTTCATCCAGCCTAAATATACCATGTGCAGAAAAACAGACATTGAGAGGAGAGGATACATCTGTTCACAGTTTCAACAGAAAGTGGTATCTGTAAAAAGCAGACTACAGTATTGTTCTACCTGTACACCTTCCTTCACAATTATCAGCAAGAATTTTTTCCAGTTATCTTCTTTTGAGGCACTTATGCATGAATTGTTGATATCAACAAATGAATTGATGATACCAGTAATTCCAACATATCACTAATTTCATTGCTGATATCATAAAGTGAATTGGTAATATCTGGAAATGAATTCATAGTATCATTATTTAATTGCTTATATCAACAAGTATTTGCTAATATCAGCAAAGAAATTAATGATATCAGTAAATGAATTGGTGGTATCAGCAATGCTTTGATGATATCAGCAAATCATCACATCAGCTGATATCATCAAATATCAAATAAAAAGTAAAAAGGCTTGCCGTAAACGCACTTAAAGGTGAAGGGTTGCCCCATATCATTCTTAAAAGAAACGAAAACGAGAGATGAGAAGCATAAAGCATCAAATCAGTCTATTTTCAAAACTCACTATACTGTCTTATAAATTTATGCCATACTTTTTCCTTGGCTTTTGTTGTCCTTTCTTGGCTATGTGCCTGTTCCACACCAACCATGACATAAGGTACTGTGGAAATTGCTGATATTAGCAACACAGTCAACATTTTGGTCAGGTACCCCAGTACAAGACAGGTATGGGTACAAAATGCCTGATTCCAATTTTAAGGCATTGGTCAAAATGCTGCTAAAGTTGCATTTGCAGCTCGAGGATGTCTCCCTGTTCATTACTGAATCATGATTATCATAGATGTATCATCAAATCACGACCAGATGTGTTATGGGCCTTTTGTAAGGTAACTATGATGTATTTATTCAATGTACAATACTGTAGCAGCACTTCACTGAAGTCAAACTTCCATTTACTGTATGTATGGGAGGTAACCATGAACAAAAGATGCTTACAATAGGTAGTGGCAAGATTATATGCATAAGACTCACAACACATGCATGAAAACATTGCTCAGGGGGTTGCAGGTGTATTTGTAGAAGATTTGTGAATTCAGAGGTAACCTGACAAGGTATATGTAAGTTGTTCCTGATTGTGAATCTCGGTCTTTGTACAGTAAGTAATGGCATTATTCCTGGATGTCTCAAATATGTGAGCAGGCACTGAAGATAGCGAAAGACAGGTGTTTATTTATTTGTTCTATTGCATGAAAGTTACAAACAAATATTTAGCTTGCTTTTATATTCCATTGCATCTGATTACTTCCTAGTGACGTACATGAACCGCCCAACAATGTAAACAAATTTTTGTTGCTGTAAATAAAGTGTTTGAATGGAGGGGAAAGGTTGACCAATGCACGTTTTTCTCTCTGTTGTTCTCCTGCAGTAACTTTACTAATTATAAAAAAAGATTTTCGATGCCGAACTTCAATCAGAGTGAAAATTTGTGGTACAGGTAAGTAGTGAGACACTGAACCAACATCAGCAATTTATTTTCCAGAATGCTTCTTAATTTCTGGCAACTGGCCACTTGATCCTTTTAGTAACTAAAATTCCATTTTGAAGTTCACTCTTCACTGTATTTCAATTTTCATATTGACTTTTTAATAACCGTTCAATTTGTAGCCAGACTGTATCTGTGTGACATTTTAGCATAGTTCTGAACTTGGATGTCATGGAAATATTTGTCAGACATTTTTCTTTTTTGATTAGTTCTCCTTACTGTGTATCTAATTTCTTGCCGTTGGTGACATTTATGTTTCTGGAAAATGTTTAGCTGGAATGGCATCAATTCATCTCTCTTACAGAAACACTAAAGTGCCAAAACAACTTTCACTCCTCTTTAATTCACACTCTATAAGCGTAAATTCACACTTTATAAACTTAAGTTCACACTCTGTAAAATCCTTCTGTGATTCCATACTCCACCTCTCTGTAACTGTAGTTTTCAGTGCAGAAACAATTTCAATATTTGGTCAAATCAGAAAAAGCTTTGTCTGTTCTGAGGTATATGAAAATTCCATTTTATTTGTAAAAGAGGTATTGTTGTTTCTCTTTCAGTTGGAATATCGGGCCTGCTCACATCATTGCATTTTCCACTGAAGTGTATTTTTTCCCTCAGTATGGGTTTCAACCATCCAAAAATCAGATGGCATGGCTGCAGAATGATCTCCAGGTAAATTTTCTTTTTCTGTGTGTATGTGCATAGATAAGTAGCAAGTTTCTGAACTGAGCAAGTTTCTGAACTGAGTTTTGAGGGATGTGTTCTCAAAAGAGGCAAAGATAATTTCTAGGTCATACTAATGACTGGCAACTGACAGTTCGGTTCCTCAGACTGCATCATAACAATGCACTGCCAATGAAACATCGGTTGCCTGCAACTAACTTTATGTTGTGTCCCCCCTTCAATTTCTATGACACCTTTTAAATTTGTATTTAGTGTTGTGATCAAGTCAAAGTCACCTTTTAGAAATGTTAACTGACACTCTTCATATTCTGCGACACGTTTACAGACTCGAAACCGAAAACTGAGAACAAACGAGTCACAGGAAGCAGATATCTGTTTGTGATTATTGTGCATACTGAGTACTGAAGAAGGATGTGCTGTTTGTAGAAAATAATTCTGAGCCTTTGTTGTTAATCTACCATCTTTCTCTGTCATTGGATATCAACCTAGAAATCCACAATTAAGGCCATGTTACTTTTCAAGAGAAATTTCAGTGATAAGGATGTTAATTATGTAGACAGAAGACTGATTTAGTTTCTTCGGCTAAAAAGTTAGCCGAACCATGCCCTGTGGTAAACGTATGGCACTTCAGACACTTCCTTTCAAATATCCACAGCAAAACTCCTTTGTAAACACATTTGTTACAGAAATTAGGGGTTTTTTTCTGCTTATTTCTTTTTTTTTTGAGAAATAGACCACAGTACACTAGTTTTTATAGCTTTTTACATCTGTCAGAAATATGGCCAGTCCTTTGGTGTACTTTTAAAAATACCCCATATAACAGCACATTCTGCGTTAGAGATATCACTGGGTGAATTTTGTTTGCTCTCCTGTGTGTTCTTGTGGGTGCAGATTCAGGCTGTATAACAACAATGCTTTATATTTGTAGGAAGCATCCAAGCCAGAAAACAGAAAAAATAGACCGTGGATCATCACCATGGGCCATAGGCCAGTGTACTGTACCAATAACGACTACGACGATTGTACATCATTTTTTGGTGTGGTAAGTAGAGACCGGTGATCACAAATCCAAGGTCTGAGTGACTTCTTGATTAGATACTTTTTCACATTAGCACTAAGTCATACATGCACACCACCAGTACAAACAAAGTCAGAATATTCAAAAATTTTATCAAAAGCAAATTTTCAAATTGTTGAATTTGACAACTTGATTGATTATTCTAATGGTAAGCATTGTCATGTGGTTTTACTGATCAAAGGCTTCATAAATTTATCAGTATCACTTCAATGTGCTGCTTTAAGCTATCTGCAGATGCTAGTGTGTGCATCAAACTACAGCTTTTTGTTTACCTGTTGTACATCTGTTTTTGTTAGTGTGTGTATGTGTGGGTGTGCCCTTGTTTTCGGGTGGGATCGAGGGCTGAAACAAAAGATTTTAGGTCCTCTGTAGAAAATTCAATAGATTTCTCCGGTCCTTTCAAGATTAAAAATAGACAGCCTATTGTTAAGGTTCAGGTTGAGGAAGGAAAAACAAATGAAAGCACAATGAGGTCCTCGGAATGAATGGAAAACAAAGTTGTTGTGTGTGTGTCAGAGGTTTTGAAATTTTGGTAATCTTGCATTTATGTGATATCACCAGAGTTGGTGATGTAAATCACATCTGTTGAAGTGAGGTCAAGGTGTAATTTCTCTTTTAATGTGCCTCTTTAGTTATGGCAGAGAATATGACAGTTCTACAAACAATTGAAAATAGGAGGAAATGGATTTTAGGGAAGTATTATATTCTAACAACCTTACATTTTACTATTAGCCTTACATGTGGAATTCACTTTGCAGTCATTTTTACAAAAAAAAATTACCCACAATCTTTTTCAGGTGAAGCAAAATTTTGAGGAACTATTTTACAAGCATGGTGAGTAATAGTTATCAATGGTTGTTGCAATTTCCTAACCAAATGTCTGTAACCTCTCTGAAATTGCCCAAAATTGCTGATTACTATTTCTCATTAGTCACAAAAAGGGTTAGTGTTCTTAAGACTATAGTAATTTAAATGGGAAGTCAGGGTTTGACTGAGAA
>VJOZ01001444.1:0-20807 GCA_009801055.1 Stichopus horrens | reverse complement strand
TCGCGAGGCAAGTGCACATATGTATACCGCATGTACAGGATCGCGCGAAAGAGGCGTACGTAAGTAGTCCGTATATGTAGGTCTACCACCTGTGTACAACGTTAGTGTTAGGATGTGTTTCTTCAATTCGCCTCAACACAGATTACTATCAGTTTTGCGAAGCCAGTTCTGCCTATTGTAATTCTGTGTTCCTCTCACATTAAAATTCTTTTTAATTCCTACATTTACTGTAGGAGCTACAAGCACTAAAGGTTGCTCTTTAGAAATTTGGATGCATACTGTAAATGATGTTTCTTGTGATCTTGTGTGTGAATCAGTGAAGTTGTTTCTCCGAAATTACAACGGTGTCCTTTGTGGTAGATGTTTTGCAGCAATGTAGGCCAACACAAACTTCAAGAGTTTTGTGCAAACCTCATATATAAAGTTGTTGACATATACTTATACCCCTTTGCCTCACTAATGCCTACACAACTGCCACTCTTTATCTGTCCCCCCCCTCCACAAAGTCTCCATTTGTTGAAAAAAAGGTTGACAATAGGCTTCTGCCATTTCAGAGAGAGAAAAATCGTCTGTTACTGGCACTGTTTTGTACCGATTTATTGTCTTGTATCAAAATTTTCTGGAAATGATTTCCTCTCCTTGAACCCTTCCCCAGTGATTGCATACCTGAATCATGTGCCACCACCATCGCTCTTCAAAATCTGCGGAGAAAAGCAAGTGATCGACCCTAATTCTGACGGCTTGAATGGTCAGTTTTTGCATTCGCCTAACCCATATGAGGAAAGAAAGTGTATGGGCAAGTAATGGCAGTCCGCAGAAACTGCACAGGGAAAAGTGATAATATACAGCGTCAGTTTTGGTATAAAATATAACCACAGTGAGGCCCTTCGTGTGTTTCGAATAAAAAGTATTTTAATTTGGTTCAAAGACTTCAGCTTTGTTGGTTTCATCTGTAGTGATAGTTGTTTAGAGTACTTGGAAAAAGTCTTTTGGGCCACTAAGCACAAGTGGATGGGGAAAAAAGAAGAAAAATTTGAGATAAGTCTTGATTAAATGACACTGTCACTGTTCTTTTAAATGGTCTTTTCACATGTCCTTGTTCTGTCTACTGTGTTTGCAAAATCAGTATGATTTTGAATGGTATGAACCTCCATTCTTGCTGTGTTGCAGCCTGGGATCTGCACTTCCTGAGATGGCCCGGATTTTGTGGCAATAAAGGAAGTTTTCACAGGGTGGATCCAGGTATTTTGTTCAGAAACTTTCTTTTTAAGTTTTACACCAAAAGAGGGGGTGGGGTCGATCAGAACAGGCAACGTGGGTGATCTGAACTGATTGTGAATTGAGAAGGACTGTTCAATGGAAATACATCACATGTAACTTGCAAACCCAGTGAAACCTGGACTCAAAACGTTGGGCTGTCATCAACCTCTCTCTTCCAAAACTTCATGGCATCAGCATTTTTACGGTAGAACGATCCAACTCCTCAGTAACTTTTAGCAAAGTGGTGATTATTTTACATGTCATGTTCATGCCATGTTCATGATGTCAGTGTTTTTACTGGGTTCATTTTCACACACTGGATTTGAAGCTACATAATGTATGCTCCCCCATTTTACATGCATAGATCTGTCTCCACAAACTAGGATATTCTTTTTCGCGGTTAGTAATACAACCCCAATATGATGACACCTACATAAAAAAAAAAGTGCTTTGAAGGTCAGATACAAATTTTCAAAGTCATTTGTTGGCAACTACTCAGTGGCGCTGCACCCTTGGCGAAGGGATGGTCAATGCTTCGATCATGTTGATACAGCATGTAGTGTGTTAATGTGATTCTGAACTCTTAAGAAATTCTTGGAACTGATACGCAATACTGGTAGAGAAAGTTTATTATATTGCATTGTATGTAGAATACCATGAATGAGGGGATGTTTAATGGTCATCAGTTAGAGAACTATAATCACCAAGTCATACTAGTACTGCTGAATCATGTACTGTTGAATCATGTTTGCTACACACAGTTTATTTACCAGTTCACCACCTGTAGTGTCTGTATAGATGTGTCAGCTGCCCACTGATAAACTACACAGCAGTACAGAACGAAAATACCAAGGAGAGGAGTTTTAAAATTGGTGTTAGTTTTCCAGGTCATCAGGTCTCAGCTATGCCCCAAAACCAGGCCAAGCCCCTGGAGATATGGGTTTGCTTTTTTTTCTGATTACTTGAAAAACTTTCTTTTTCTTAAACAGCAAACTGTTTCAGCTCTCTTCAAGTATCAATATAGCTGTGTACCAGTATGGTTCAGATAAGGCTCGTTGAGTTGATTTATACATAAAGTTTGTGCTGATTTTATAAGATGCAAAAACATTACAGTGCTTCTTATTAGCATAGTAAGTGAAGATTTGACTGCCAATAGTACTGTAATATGAAAACTCAAATTGTTTTTAAGTTTTTATCCTGATTTGTTCTGGCTCTGTGCAAAGGAAGTAGAAGGAATGTGTGAAAGGTATCTCGTCAAGACTTTTGAAAAACCAAATTGAATCATAAAATACTCATTGATGTTCCTTTGAATGTGACTCATGGAAATCCTCTTTGTTCAACCAATTGGTATTAGTAGGTGAAGGAAACTTGACAGATTTAAGAAACTTAAGTAAAACGACTGTGTGCCCTGTTTTTAATGTGTCAGTGGAAGACATGTTCCAGTTGTGCATTACTATTCAGCAACTATACACGGAAGTAATAATGCCCTTTAGATACATGTAGCAAGGTTAGGTTTTTGTTTCTGTCAAACTTACTAGGTTGGATTGTGTCTTATGGCTACATGGTTACTTTGGTGATAAAGTAACACATATATGATAATGTCTATGATTACATATTTGGTGGATATAGTATGTGTAAATTTTGCAGGTTTTACTGGGTTTTTTTGGGTACATGTAATTGAGCTTCTTCATATCGGACAAGTAATGGGCCTTTTGGGTTCGAATTGTGCCAGAAGTCACTATTTTGTTGGAGTATTTGTTTTCTCTATGTACAGTATTGTTGTACTGTTCTTCTCTTCCCTGCACCTACACAATTAACCCACAGATGAGACCTGACATACATACATGTGTCAAATATGAAATAGATATATTGCAGTCTGGTAACTAAAACTTTTAACTGAGAGGATGGGAAATTTGTGGAATTTCATTTCAACTAATGATTACTTTATAAAGTAGGAGTACAAAGAAACAGTTGAATTCACATCGTAGACATCGTAGTCGTGGGGATTTTGTCGTAGTGATGTACAATATTTTTCTTTTTAACACAATAATGTCTTTCAGCTTTGAAAAAAGTGACAAAAAAAGAAGTAAAAAAATAGCAGGTGCTGTTTTATCAAATTCGGGATTGAAACTGTATTGATCCCAACATACCAGTTTTCCCAGCCATGCATTTGTTTTTTTCCCCTTGAAATCTTTTCATGGACATGTAGCTCTGGAGTCACCCTGCAAGAACTGCATCCAAGTCCATGACAGGGCAGTAATAATTTACATACATTGATCAGCGTCTCGGCCAACACCGTCGCACTGATCGTGAAGGTAGCTAACAAGATGAATATAATATCTATTCCCTCAAGGTAAAATGTCTTAAGTGGTTTCTCCAAATGCAGTTGCCATGGTTTGTGTGACTTGTTCAATGAATAATTTCTAAGAGCCATAGATACCGTTCTTTGCTTGTTTATTATCCCTATTAGTTTCAGTTTAGCTCCGTTTCCTGTTTGTTTGATGTCCATCCTCATCATTTTCATCATTTTTTCTTTTTTTTTCTGTTCCCCCCTGCATAGTGAATTCAGTATCAAAAGATATACCTCGAGGATTGGTTACTCCTCGAGACGTTCAGTGTTCCACGGCTCGGATAGTGAGCCTGGGAGTAATTCTGCCCATGGTCAATTCGTAAGATGCATATATTATCCTCAGTCGAGATTGTTTGTTCGGCACTGCGTTAACTCAGAAGGTCAAAAGACTAAGAGTATCCTTGCGATGCTAAATTATTATCTGTTTACTTTCAATCTGTGATTCCAAGGAAGGCCATATCACTTAATTTGAAAAACAAACTACGAGATGAATATTGTATCCCGCAAAACGACATTTTCTTGCACAACAAATTTGACTTTTCTTGTCACTGTGTGGGTACTCTGCCAGTACACTGAAAGATTAAGCCGTTTATCCGTGAATTCATATTTTATTAAACTTATGTCAACATCCCTAGCATGATGGCGGTGATAAACTTATTAGGTCACGTAATCTCAACTGTGTTGCCTGATGAAGTAAGGATGGAAGATTTCTGGACTTACTACCTTGAATAGCAGCACACAAGGAAATAGTATCCATAATTTATGCCTACAAGAATATCAACCTTGGGTTGGTTTCTCTGATTGCTAACATCTTCATAACAAATGAAAAAGAACAAAAGAAAAAAACAAAACAAATCCCATTGACCAGTGAGAAACTTATTGGTATCCCTGGTCCTTCTTGTTGTGCTTTCTCATATATGTAGTAGAACCATGGAGGTATATATCGTTTTGGGAATATCGCAGATATAAACAGCTGGCGCTGGTCCATATTTCGCTTGCATTTCATGTTGCATGTAAATGGTTGGTCATTTCTCATGGGTTTTTTTTTTTCTCGTTTTCCTTCATCACAGGAGAAAAACCATATAAATGTAACTGGCAAGGCTGTGAGTGGAGGTTCGCAAGATCGGACGAGTTAACGAGGCACTATCGAAAACACACAGGAGCTAAACCATTCAAGTGCAATCACTGTGACAGATGTTTCTCAAGATCGGATCATCTGGCACTACACATGAAGAGGCATCTTTGATTTTAAGCCAAACTTAGTCTTTGCATTGTCAGTATGCTCAAAAAACGGTTTCTTTTTATGCGAGTTTTACGGTAGAATTTTCTTTTTTTTTAAATTATCTCATTTTCAACTACTTCATGCAACAGACAGAGGACTACAAAACTGATGATCAGTGGTTTCTTGTTCAATCCATCTCTTGAGTGTCAAATCCACCACCGATCCAAAGTGGTGAACACGCAAAAACCTTTCGAATTTTGAAAGCATGACATGTGGAAAATGTTGCTTAAATGACTACAAGCAGTCAATTACAGTATCAGGGAATAGACAATAGACAAGAGGCGGTGGCTTTGAATTGTACAAATATTCCACAATTTCTTTTTTATCTCTCTGGTGTGTTTTCAGTCATTTAAGGATGTATCTCTACTCCTGTATCAAAGAGGAGTTTCAGCATTTTTTAGTTGAAAAAGTGGTTTTTTTGTAAGACCGGTTTCGCTCCTGAATGCCGTACCTGTTGATATTCCTAATCTGTGATTCCTTCCCTCTGATGACTGAGAAACAGCAACTCCCACCAGCCAAAGTGAATAACCAAAAATGAAGCAAATGTTTAGTAATGAATTTTGTGAGTGTGGTGGTGTAAGATCAGGTAGAAGAACAAGACCTGACCATGAATGGTAGAGTGACGTCACCAGTCCTGTCTGTCATATTGTTGTGGAGTAGTCTGCTGCGTTTTCTGCATGTTAGAGATGGTATTGTACTCGCATAGCGGTGTAGAAAAATTCTGTATTGCACTGTTACAGTGTGGTGTACTCCCTGTTCTGTTGTGACCTAAAACATCCTGAAGAGCCAAAAAATTCAGTGACAGCTGGGAAACGACACAAACAGCGTCAGAAGCGGTGGTGCTGCTCCATGGGAAGGAAGTGGTCATTACTACGTCATTCAGTGTTGCCAGGACTCTCACCAAAAGGAAGTCCCGCCACAGTGAGATTTGCCCCCCTTGTGGTTTTAGAAATGCGTCAAGGATGGATTTGATGCGAACTGGAGGAGCCAGCAGCTGTAACTGAGGAAAGTAGATTGCAGCAAATAGGTGCATGAAGTCTGTTGCATTCAATGCACAAGTAATTAAGAGTCAGTTGTGGGGAAAATGTTTCTCATCAGGCAATGAACAAGATACCAAAAGAAAGAAGCAAAAGATGAAAAAAAAAAAAAATTATGGCCCACTAACAGCATTTGCGGTCATATTGCAATCAATGGTTTTAATATCTGAGCAACAATTTTTGTTGTCCTTTCAAAAATGCTTTCTGTACCTCTGTCATCTCTAACAAACATGAAATATGTTCCCTCTGGAATTTGTTGTTTATCCATGGAGAGAAAAAGTCATTTGAGGACTTTGGGATGTTGCATTTCAGTGGTAGTTGCCTCTGTTGGCATCGGCATATGCCAGTTCTTTCTCCCAGGTTCCTTTTCCAAGTGGAGACGCAAAATACCTGTGGTACCATCTCAG
Organism: Stichopus horrens; assembly: GCA_009801055.1. Classification (NCBI taxonomy): domain Eukaryota; kingdom Metazoa; phylum Echinodermata; class Holothuroidea; order Aspidochirotida; family Stichopodidae; genus Stichopus; species Stichopus horrens. The sequence continues at coordinate 14,471 of VJOZ01001444.1, read as the reverse complement.
GCAAGTTTCATGCCGTGAGATGCTTTGTTTGTGAAGTGGAATAGGGGTGCATTGCTTGAAAAGTGAATATAGCTCCTCCATCAGTTTATTCTTTTTTTTTTTATTGCTTACAGCTCTAGCATGACAATACTAAAGTATTGTCTTTTATGATGTGGTTGTACCTAGTCAGGTTTAAACTAGCAATCCAAGCTTACAATTAGCAGAAATCCACCCAGATTCATCAAACAGTTTTCTGAGTCTGTGTTTGCCATGCTGATCCTAACCTTGATCAAAGATGTTAAAAAAAAAAGACACGATACATTTTTCTCATCCTTGATTTTTACTCCAATAGTGATAAACAACTCAAAACTGGATTGTCAGGAATTAGTGCAACATCTAGTGTCGTTCATCCGAGATGATAATTTATGCCTTTTCGTCTCAAAGTCCAAGACCTTTCTTCCTCTTCAAAATGAATTTTCTCCACACATTCCTCTCATTTGGATTCTGCTTCTTCTTCGTCACTCATCCAGTCTTCGAAAGGGGAAAAAAAAAATGTTAATTGCACCAAGTGATATGTACATGTGAAATGTGTCATACCCGGTGTCTCATAAAGGTTGAATAAATTAAAAAGATTTGTAAACAGGCGAATGCAAAACCATAGTACACGGCATTGCTTCCCGTAGGTAGTGATGAAAATGCATAAGTTTCACTTCCGCTCTGTCATCGATGTTGGCTGATCGTGTGCTGGTAATGTCTTGTCTGAGATAATCTCCCTAGGTGTATGCTAGCTACCAGAAGTGCTGATTTCTTCTAGGATGAGTTTCCATTGGTCGGTCTTTTTGATACAAAACCGTGTTTGCTTGTTTGATTGACTGGATCTGAGCTCATGAACAATGGATTGAAGGAAAATAGGTTGTCTAAGTGAAGAATCAAAGATTTTCGTTTGTGATAAAATCACCATGGCTATTTTGAAGGCATTCTGTCGTTTTCATTGCCTTCTGGTCTAAAAGACCTTAAATTATAGAGCATTTGAGGTCCTGCTCACATGATTTAACATCTTTTCCACCAGAATCAGTTTAAGTTGTGTTTTTTTTTTTTNNTTTTTTTTTTTTTTTTATCAACAGATAGTAGAAATCCAAGTTTTGATTTATAGTACTGTAGGATCAAAACATTCTGAAGAAGATGCAGAAAAAGAAAAATTAAAGGACAAGGAAAAGGAAACCAGTCTTTCATGTGTGCGACCATTGTTGTAGATAGTTAAACAGCAGTAGGCTGTGATGAGAACTCACTATCAGAAAACAGTTCCAGGTATATGCTGTCAAGTATACATGCACACTTCTCAGCTTCTTGGGCTAGGTCTTTATTTTGAGTGCCTTTATATTTACCCTGACCAATGGTTAAAGAACAAGCAGGAACCTATTGTGATGGCACTAGTGTTTGACATGAATATTCAGCACAGTTGTCCTATGTGATGTCATGGCTACAAGATGGTTGTTCATCGCCTTTGCTGGCGAAGTAGGTTCATACGGCGAGGTATACATACTCTTTTATTTTTTTAAGTGACTGCTGAGATGCACAACATCTCCATTGTCTCTGTAGTTCAAAAGAGCATCGGTCATTTTGCTACTTAAAAGCTCAAAAACAAAATATTGCAAATTTGGCTGGAGGTTTCAAACTTAGTCGATGAATGTTTCACGTATCATTTGAAGGTGCCTGATGTTCTGTTCATTGCTTTGACAGCACTCTTTCAAAACAAGAGCAGATTCTGTGTGTTCAATAATTAACACGCTGATGTTGTTAAGATCATGAATATTAATCACACTTTTGTTGATCACTCCAGGGAGTGCTTGACTACCGTTGGTAGTGCAGTTTGTTATCGATGTTAGGTAGCGTCATGAATGTTAATCACAATTCATGAATATTAATTGCAGTTTTTGTAGTTTTTTTTGGTCTCCTTGCCATTGTGCATGCATCATCTCAAAAGTGTTTCGTGTATCAGTTGTCAACAATAAAATGTTTCAAAATGTAGGGCCGTAGTCTGCTGCACTTGACACCGATAGGGATTTTTTTTTAACTGGAAGAATGTCAGACATGCTGAAGAAGATCTGAATCCAGATGCACTGGCCAGATGTGTTATTTTCATGTACTAAAACTACAGTGTCAGTTGTACCTTGTAATGGTTGCCACTCGATTGGAAGATCATTTGAACATTGCCCCTGATCTATAATCTTTGGGTGGTCAGGTTTCCGTTTTACACTTTTTAGGCCAGTGAAAAGAGCCTTTGGACTAAAAGTGATAGCGCTGCCCTTGCCCGATCTGCATGTAAATATCGTGGGACAAGTTGCCTCAAAACTGGAATACATGTTTTCATTGCCCCTGTAATAGCAAAATCATGGCAACTCTTCATCAATTTTTTTATCTTGATAGTTCATACCCCTTCATTTCTTTATAAATACATAAAAAGAACCTGTTTCATGCAATATATGGAAATTTTGTAAAATGAATTGGATTAAAATCATAGGTTGCTTTCGAGTAAGTAAAAAGTGGTTTTCATTCTCTCAGTTTTAAAAGTTTGACTCATCAGTGAAGGTAATTTGCCAGAGGCAAAAGTATTTTTTGGGAGAAAAATTGAATGTGAGTTGCCCTTTGCTGTCCTTGTGCAAGAGCAATGGCTTTAACTTTGCCTTAATGCTGAAATTACTTCACCTTCAGATATTTTTTCTGCACTGCTCAAATCAGAAATTTTTCAGGAAGAAAACTAAANNAAAAAAAAAAAAAAACACAAAACACTGATAACTTAACATTGATTTTAGATGGAAGAACAGAGAAAGGAGAAAGCCTGTGGACTGTGTTGGTGAGGGAAAATATGGAAAGAAACAATGGTTAACAAAAAAAAAAAGATAGCATGAGATTCTGGCCAGAAAGAAGCTATCAAATCATGTGTGCTGCCCTCAATGTAATAATGTATCACTGTGTAGTATTAGTGACTATGTAGGATTAGTTAAGTGTAACTCAAACTTCACAGCATTGTCATTGTTTAGGATAGTCAAACCTCTGATTGTTTTTGTAGCGGCAGCAAGAAAACTTTGTTACGCAAAACTTTGGTATATTTTCTTTTTATAAAAGTGGATGCTTTCATATATGAAAAAAAAATAGAAGGAAAAAAGGAAAAAAAAAAATGAAACNNAAAATGAAACACCTCCCAGACCCAGTAAACTTTCATTAATTATTTGAGGATTGGTGTTTTCCTCATCAAAAACAAAAGTATAGCCAAACAGCTCTTATTAGCAAGCAATTTCTATACATGGGCTGCAGAATTTTTCTAATCTTTTCATTTTGTATGTTTTAGTCTGATTTTGATTTTGTTTATACGGGTAACATGGTGCTATACATGTCATGTGACTCGACTCAAAAGGGACAACTCGAAGAAAAAAAAAAACACAAGCAATCAAAGCCAAGCACATTGCGTAGCGTAGCACGAGTATATGTAGTGGTAGAGGGGGCTCCTGCTGTAATGTCTCACAATGAAGGCGTGTGCCGCATTTGAATGCCGGAGTGTACTAAGATGGAAAAAACAAATATTTCTGCACATCTACAGCAGCCCCATGTGTTATGTAATTATTATTATGTAATCAATGTTAGTATTAGCGATGTTAGTGCGTAGTTGTTTAGATGTAACTGAAAGCGATGCTTTTATCTCTGATTATTCCATACAGGACAAAACAAAATTTCTATTGTATGTTTCTTTACAAAAAGGACATTCTTTGTGATGAAGTATTCCTTTTTGTCTCCAGCTGACTCATCCCAATCGCTACTCATGGATGACAAATGAATTTTGGTGGGGGAGAGGGGATCAGGGGGAGTTGAAGGATGCTGGATTAGTTAATATTGAATTAGTCATTACTTAGATCTAAATATGCTTTCTGTATTTACATTCAGGTAAAAAAAAAATTGGGGGGGTTGGGGTCAGGGAAAGATGAAGAAATGTTTGAGACTTTATAAAAAGCCCCTTTTAGCCAATACCAAATGGACCATCAGCAATCTCTCAATTTTCAAGAGGTGGGAGAGAAAGGGCTACTCCCTTTTCCTTACATGATGTTGGCAAACGAGAATTGATTAATATTTTTGTTTTGTGCTGTTTACATATTTTAATCAGCCTAACATGTGATAGTCTCTTTGCCCTGAGCACCTCTCCGATGACAGCATAATGGCTCTGAATCTCACAATCCAAAGAATAGTTCTGTTTTAGCCCTTACCTGCAGCATCAGGTCATCAAAACATTTGTAAAACTCATGAGGTATTTCTCTGTTCTCAGTATCAATTCACAACTCAAGACGATCTGATAGGGATGAAGTTTAGATCAGGACAGAGATTTCAGACAGTGTTTCACTTGGATCACTTTGAAGCTGCCCCAGAAAGTGTCACCCTTGTGGTATATATGCAGCAGGTCAGACGGATAGTCAGTCATCTTGCCTACTCCCCTCTCTCATTGTTACTTTGCACTGGGTCCCATCGTTTCAAGGTTTTAGGTAAGAATTGGATGAACACACAATTTTCTCCTTTCATTTGTTCTTAAGATGTTTTTTTTTTCTTCTTTTGGGTGAGGGAGGGGGAAGCTGAAGGGGAGGTGTGTCCTTAGTCATCAACTAGTGTCATAGCTTAATGAAGTGAAGATGTAAGAATAGTTTAGGGGTATTAAAGGTAGTTGCACAAAAGATCTTCCAGGAAGAAAGGTAGTTGTGAGACTACAACAAGGAGGACGGCATTGAGAAAGTCGTTGCATGCTCAGACTGCATTTGGAACTTCTACGGTCTGTGAAAATTATGCATAGAAACTGGCCAAAATGTCTCCCTCACAAAAACCTATCCTGCCTTAAAGAACTGGCCATGTAGTATGGTGGTCTCAGAAGGACAACTGATGGCAATGATAATCTCAGTAAAAAATTTTGTTTTGTCCTGTATTTGGAATACATATGAGAAGAAAAATTAAGTATTTCATGAATACAATTATGATTGGGTACTTATAAAAAACAAGAGAAAATGAAACAGAAAAAAATATTAATAAAATTAAATTAAATTGACTAATGACTATAATGTACATGTACACTGATTTGCTTAAAACAATATTTTGACAAAAAATAAACAAAATAGTAACCAAGAGTGATAGATATTGGTTGACAACAATTGCTCGTAAACCCTGGTTAATGAAACTATAAAACAAAAGCTAAGAAAACAAATAAAAAAAAAATTGTATTATGATAGAAAAGTATTGTATTAGTCTATATGCACAGAGTATATTACGAATTGTATGTGAAAAAAAGTTATCTATAATTGTACGCACTTATTGTATTGTGTATATATCTATAAACATAATGAAACTTAATTATGTATTTGTTGTACATAAATGTTACCTATTGTTGTACCTGTAAGTGAATATATGTAGAAAAGTAAGGGGAAAATGAATACTGCATGTAATAACAAAAGAGATGTTCAGAGAGTTGCGTTCTGCGCAGAAAGCCTGCCCACGTGTTGCCTTGCCCCTCCTGTATTGTTATTAATATATTATATTCCTCTCCCCACTCTTCAAACAATGGGTAAAAGTCTTCTAATTGAGGTAATAAGGTAACATTTACAGAGGTGGTCCTGAATAATACCCTTTGCAACATTTGGCCCATTTTACTAGGAGTGGTTGGAAACGGTCACTCTGAAGTCTTCATAGTGCCCAACGTCATAACTGTGTTCACCCCAAAAAACAAAAATGTGGCCAAAGATGCATGTTGCAACAGGACTCTGGTATAAATGTAGGTTTCTTGCTCCAGATTCCAGTTCCTTTGTTCTACTTGCCATCTGTTTTTGTCAGTGTAAATGTTTAGAAGTGGGGGAGACATCTTGTGTGAATGTAAACATGAATCTAATGTTTTGTGCCCCATTTCTATTTATTTTCGTAACACGAAGGTCGATAACTTGCAGTGTGGTACAAACTCGGAACAGCCAAGATTTCAGTGTTTGGCTGTGTGTGTAACCTGCCAAAAGGTGGTTTTCAAAAATGTACACACAATTTTGCTATAAGTACTTGGTCTAACTTTCAGAGAAACCGAAACCACTAAATCATACAGTTTTGAAAGGAAAATTTTCAGTCCCATTACCGAACTTCTTCAGTCATCATATTTTGTTTGGAAGGTCTTGCCTGTCATAGTGAAACTGGTGAACCTTAAGGAGTAAAATGTGTGTCAAGCAGTCTTATAGCTTCCCACTGAAGGAAACAAGATAGGCACAGCACCCCGAATATGGTTACTGATTAACCTAGGTGGTGCTTCCACTCTCTCTTCTACCCACTGGGATTGTTTTTTTTCCCCTTGGTTTTGGAAAAAGCTCTTATGTTAAGGGGGAAATTAGCGATTTGAAATATTCTTTTAAGTTCATTGGCTGGGACTGAGCAAGCAGAGGTTCTTCAAATCATCCCCAATGTAATTATAGAAAATCCTGCCTAATTGAGTTGTGGTTTCTCATTAGCAGCAGCAGTCATTGGATGTGTGACATATCGCAGGCATGCTCCCTTGCGTCCAATTACTGAATTAAAAACATTTTCTTCCCCCCTAGGTTGAGAGTGGAATCTTCCATGTGTAGAATAGTCTGCTTATGCCATAGCTACTTCCTGCAAGCTTAGAAAATCCTGCAAGTGATGTAGGTTGCTTGGAGTTGTTGAGTGGTGAAGTTGGTGGGGAGGATGGGGAGTTGGATGTGTATACAGGGGAGGTTCTCTTTGTGTGATTACAATGGTTGCACCTCAACAACTGTAACATTTGCCCATCTTTTATCTGCAAACCTCCAGTGAGAATAACAGCTTAATATTCTCCATCTTGTAAGATGTCGGTCATTGGACGGAAACAGATGCTTTCAGTATCGATATTCCCGCCAGAGCTGACTCATATGGGAAAATAGTTGGGAATTGACCTTTGCTCGCAAGTGCATGCAATGTTTCAATGGTATCTGCAAGACTTGCTGTTGTTGATGCAGCAGGAAAAGTTTGGTAATCAGTAAGGCACATTTCTAAGGTAATTGTAGCTGAATAATTTATCAACCTGTGGTAATTTGTACCCATGTATGAAACAGTGGATAGCTTCCGTAAGCGTGATGATCCAGTAAGGAACATACACAGACAACACACACATTGCTGATCAGATAAATGGAAAATTGGAATAATATATAGCACTGAAATAGTTGCTTCATCGAAGGAATCTGCTGTTATTTCATGCAAGCATGTGTCATACACATGCCTTTGTAGAAGGAATTAAAAGGATAATCTCATGCAAAGAAACAGAAAAAAAGAAGGCAAGGCAATCTGTTTAATATTTATTGATACAAAACAGCTGATCCTGGCAGTCATTAGCCTTGTAGAGCAGATTTGATATCAATAAAATAGGGTGAGGTTATAAATAGTTAATTCCATTCCTGTCTTTCATAGTAGAAAGCAAAGCTTTTTAAGACAAACTGTGTGTTGTTAATAACCCTCAAAATAAACAAACCTGAAATTGTTATGATTTCGTACCAGACCGCTGTAGTAGCACCTGCACCAAAATATATGGATCCTTCTTTCCTCCTCGTTATTTTTGTAGTTGGTCGTTATTTTTGTAGTTGGTTTATTTCCTTCCTCTGGAGAGTTTTGGCTTGTGTCAAAATACTTGCATGAAAGTCGCACTTGACGTCACTCTGGCCGCCTCGACTTGCGTCGCCGTGGCAAGATGAGTGTATCATTTGTGCAATGACGGTTTAAACAGAGCAGATTAGGTACAAGCAAACAAGGGTATTTATGCCCTGCTGCTCATGAGACACTTTTACTTATTACTCCCAGTTTGTTGAAGTGTTGTAGCTGTATCCTTCGTTAACAACTTCTCTAACGAATTGTGATGGCAATGTGAGGTATCTCTGAACATTTCTCTTGTTGAAATTATTGTTATGTATTGTTTTTAATCAATCCTGCATAATAATGATGAGAATAAATACTTTTAATGGCATTACAAAATTTAAGTTTAATTTTTTTTAACCATCCTGAGGCTGACATTTTATGTTCCTTTCATTTGCAGATTAGAGCAATTTTCCTTATTACTTTAATATCAGTTTTTATACTGTTTCCAAGCCATCTTTAAATCACATAGTATCATTTTACATAGTATTTTTTTTTTACACAGTGTATGCTTTTGTTGTTTGTATTCTGTAACTAAGTTGTCATATCTAGGTTAAATTCTGGTCAACCCCCAGAAAAGTCTGAGGATAGAGTCTTTACTTGGAAAACTTAAGATTTAAGACTATATCTGTCCCTTCAGCCATCCTGTTGGCATCTCGGGGTTTTCTTCCCAATTCTTTGTATTTTTGTAGTGAAAGAGGTGATATAGTGTGGGCCATGCTAAAGCAAATGTAAGGAAAACCACTTGAAGTGTAGGAGTATATAATGACATGTCATTGTTGATTTCTGTGAACCTGGTTCAACTTTTTACAGATGACTCATTTTTGCCCTTTGTTTGAGTATCCATTGTGATGTTGATCTAAAGGGAACGGTAAAATCGTTAAACTAAACATTCTTCCTCCGCCGATTTAAATGACTCATGTGAGTCTCTTGTCTGTACCTGGAATAACAGAGCCAGCCGTAGTTGACTTGCCATTGCTTTTTGTCTGGATGTGGATTGCTCGTTAATCTATTATTAGTGTATCTCTTTCTGTTCTTGAATGATATATATATTGGGGTAATTTTGTGTATGCCTGTGGGATACATGGCGGTGGTTGGTTGGGACTTGTAATATTGCAGAGAAAGCTGTGTAGGTGGGGGATGGAGGATAGTTGAAAAAGGTAAAGAGAGAGGTAGACCTATTTGTGTGACCAGCAAGAGTTGAATTAATGTTTGTCTGTTTAGATTTTCAAGGCCTGAAAACCACATTTCATCAAAGTGTATAAGGGGGAGCACTGTAATACAAAATTAAGAATACCAAAATCCAAATCAATTTGTTACTAATTAAGTAACTATACATGATGTCTGCTAGAAAACCATCTGTGCAATTTAGTTGCGCTCAGTCGTGCTCTTTTCATGTCCGTTGAAAGTCCATGCCTCACTGTCAAGATACTCACAAGACATTCCTGTATGGAAAGGTGTGGAAGCTTTTCTCTCATCTCGAATTTGGATTTTCAGTTTGGTAATATAGAAATTTTCTGCCTTCCTACCCTCCCCCCTAGCTTTCAAATAGTGGGTCCAACACCCAAATTGTCATATGGATCAATTTCATGAACATCCTGGTAGGTGTTACCACATAAGCAGGAAAATTTCACTTTTGTAGCCTGCCTTTAAAGGGAATGCTTGCCATGTCAATATCGAGAATGAATATGTAGCCTTAGTTGCAAAAGAAGAAGGAAAAAAAAGTCCTATTCCTGTTGGCCTTATTTATCACAGGGTCTTATTGGAACAGGGGGATGATAGGTGTGAAAAGTAACAGCCTCCTTGCATTAATAATTCTCTCACTAATGGATATGATAATATTCTTTGGAAAGGATGTACATGCAGTTGCAGTGTGCCCAATTGACACAAGCGTGTGGAATACCTATCTTTCTAATTATCAACCCAGAACTTGCCAAGACATAGAGAGTGTGTGTTCACAGGACCCACGCCATGTTACTTTGTAGGACAAAATTACTGAGATGTCTCCAAATACTTATTAACTTCCACTATATGTATGGCTGTGCCCCTTCGTGTGCTTGTTGAAATTTTCACTGCCTTGTCTGCTATGTTTTCACCATCGACAGGCAGCAGTCGTCAGTTGGTGTTAAGGTAGTCACATTTGTGATGTCAAACGTCACTCAGATCAGCTGTCATTCGTCGCCATGAAGTGGCTGACGCCGATCCCGAGAATTCAAAAGAGCTGAAACAAAATTGGGTCAGTCATGTTTCATCGTCAGTGGGGTGCAAAACAGGTTGGAAATCACGACGTTTGACTAAATAAAATAAAAAAAAAAGACTCCTAGCAAATTTGAATAGCCGACGTGTTGTCATTGAAAGGACGAGTGGGTGAGGGTGTCCAGTTTGCCAGATTCTGCCAAAAACAGGTTAACTTCTTAGCCTAATGGCATTGAGGCCATGTCATTCTCCCAGGAGACTGTTTTGAAGCGTGTACTTTGTACCAGAAGCCTTGCCTTAAGATAAACTGTATGGGGAGGTGGTATCGCAGGGGGGATGCAATTAAATCAGAGGGGTGTTCCCTGAAGGGTGATCGCAGTGTGATCCAGCATGGGTTAGACTGTGTGCATGCATGTGAACGCAGGGGGGTATAAGAGGGAGATGGTGGGATTATAATTTTGCATTGGCCTCTAGCATAATCTACCTGTCTGACCTAATTCTTAAATCATTTTGTCTTCCAAAACAGTCTCTAGATTTCTTTATCATTTGTTGGATCTTTCATTTGTAGTACAAATCTGACCAGCTTTGACTGTCATATTTTTTTTTCGATATTCCTTTTTTCTTCTGTTACATGAAAACAGTTTTGATTTTTGTTTTTACAATCTCATTTCTTAACATGAATCACAAATAAATTATGTTACATGCTATATCATATGTATATATCAGCATACACTTGTATTTATTTGTCCTGCAACACATATGTTACCACTAGCCTAGTGTAAACGGAAACGTACGTACTTTCCACTGAGAAAAGAAAAGGGTATTACCAGTAATTTTCTGTTTTAGGTTCAGAAAATTCGCAGGAGATTTATACTTATTGTCAGAAATAAAAATGTGGTGAAAAAAAAACATAGGTGCAGTAATCAATTACTGGAACCAAATAGAAAAAAAATATGAAATAGTTTATCTTGTGAATTTATCAACGCACTGCAAAATCAACCGTTATTAATGTATCGAGTGTACATGTACATTGTACTTGCAAGCTACTTGTATGAATCAAATATAAAGCTTTTGCAAAAAAAAAAAAAAGGATCTTGCTTTGTCTTTGTGTATGCTCTATTCCTGGTTGCACCCACCTTGAATTTCTCTTTTCCGACAAGCTTTGCTCGCTAACGGCCTGGAATGAGAGGGTGGGTTTGGGGGGTTATGCAAGTAAATATTTGGCCATGCTGCGCAGTGACATACTTGCTTTCTGGAACCCCACCATGTTGGTAGAGAAAAAATATGTGCAGGGTGTGAGGTGTCCCATTTGTCAGCTGGCTTTATGCATACCACTCCATGTATTAAGTGTAATGTGAAATTTTGGAAGGTCCATTCTAGCTTTTTTTTTTCTTTATTAAAAGACTGATTTGTAACTCTGCTCACTGTTCAGCAGTGAATGTTTATTGTGACGTTCAAGTTACTAACTTGATACCCATAGCTGGCCCGCATGAGTGAGAACTGTTCGTCCAGGGAGCTACCATTTTCTAAAACGGCACCGCCTGCATTCATCCACGTTGCCTGTGCTCAAGTCCAATGTGCAGGGTCACTTGGTAACACTACAGTCCTGAGTTTACTCCATGGCTTCAACGGAGTAATTACCTCATCAGAAAACATTCACCTAAGCCACGGCGGGATGCTGGAATTTGTACCGAAGCAGCAGATCATAAAAAAATACATCAGCAGACGGAGAGGGTACTGCTCTGAGCAGCTAAGCAATCATTCTGGTTGAGGATTGTTATTAAAGAATGATTCAGATGTGGCAATGATCCATCATGTCATCAAGGAAAATGTTTTAATTAAATACTATTGATAACAAAATGTCAGATCACTGAGGTTCAAAGTCCAGCTTTTCATGATCATGAAATGCCTCCTAAGAAAACAAAAAAGACAAATCATCATCAATACGAAATGGTGGATGCTAACGGCATTATCCATCATGCCAAGTCTGGTCTTTATGGTCTTGCAAAGGTCTGGAAATCTGGAATTGAGTGCTATGCAGGCACAACATCACAACATAGTCTATGCACTTCTTGCTGCTGCTGCTGACTTCCCCAGTTGGCCACAAAATCTCTATGATGTTAGCTTTAGCTGAAAGTTTAAAAAGCCCTTACATCTCCCACGAATAAGAATTTCAAATTCCAAGTCTCTCCATGCTGCATCAGTCATTTGTGCCAACTGTACCATCTATGACATCGATCAACCTCGGACAAGAACTGTCGATTTCTGGCATATTTGGGCATGAGAAATCGGCCTTCAAGATCACTGTTAATTGGGGTGATAAAACTGATATTTATAAAGTAATTATGCAATGCTCCAGATCTTATGTGATCCCACTGGGAAATCTTTTGTTTTATTGAGCATATGAATGGTAATTTGTGAATCTTTTTTTTTACTCCACAGACTTAATTGTCATTGGAATGTATAATGCATGCCATAATTCCTCCAACTCATTTCCCACTTTTGAATATTTAATTGCCCACATGTCAACAGCAAGAAAGAAAAAAAAAAGAAACTGTGTAACTAGAAGTTTAAGGAAACAACTTTTATACACACAACAAACTAAAAGAACTGCTCGAAAAAAAACTGACAATGAGATGGTGGTAATTATCAGCTATATATGAAACCCAATTAATATACGTCACCGGTTCTTGCTGGGATGCCTTACCATAGAGAGTTGAAGATAGAGAATGTCATTGGACGTGGCAATGTGAAAGCGGGTTGACCTTGATCGCTCACTGTAAATATGTGATCTAAGAGAAATATGGTTACAGAATTGTTTGCCTGGAAGATCTTTCTGATGCTTGCTCTGCACTTTTACAATCATTCTTAAAATGTAGCTAGCAACCAAATTAACTGTAGTCACAAATGTGGTACAAACTCTGTGTGGCAATTGCTGGGCTTGCACCATTTTTATATCGCAAGTTCATCGTATTAACGTAATAGATTACAGTACTATTTGAATCATTCAACCTTTCCAGAGGTTTCGGTGCCAGACTGCCAGAGACACCAACTAGGAGTCATATTCATGACTTCTAATGAATTAAGTCTTTGTGGAAGAATGTCTTCAATCTGAAGGGTTTACATAGCCAGAATTCACAAATGCATTGTGGTTTAGATGATCCAATTACGAGCATTTTTTTTTCTGAATCTAATGGATAACATTAGGAAGTCTCACAAGCTACCTATGCTTGAGACCTGGAATAACCTTTGACCTCCACTGAAAGTTAAAGGATGCTTGTACTCAATGAGATACTTAAAATGACATCTGTTAAGCTCCTTTCTTGGATATGACATTTAAGAAAACTGCATAATGTACCTCTGTTGACATCAATTGACATCAAAGACAATGGAATTCTTGTATACTCTGTGAGATACATACATACTAAATATGAAATCTGTCGAAGCTTCCCATATTGAGATATCATGTTTATAATGTTTACACAATTTGACTCCTGTTGACCCCAAATGACCTTTGACCTTTACCAAAAAAAGTAGGGATCTTGTATTCAGTATGGTGAACCGACACACAAAATACGAGATTTGTCCAAGTTTCCCTTTCTTGATATACAGTGTCTATAAGGTTTTCACATTTTGACCNNTGACCTTTGACCCACACCAAAATCGATAGGTATCTTTCAATCAAAGTGGAACACCTACATATCAACTATGAAAGTTGTCCATGCTTCTCTTTTTGAGATATCACGTTTAAAATTTATGCATTCAAAACACATACACACACTCACACATTCACAGCCTCGTGATCCCAAAGGTTACAATTTCATCAAAACCGAAAATGGTACTCCCCACATAATGTTCGAGTTTCTTTACCAAAAGCGTGACGAGAAGAGCAAAAATGCGATGTCGGCAATATAATAGACCTTTTTAAGGCAATTGATCATTTTTGTTTGAGGAAAAAAATGTGGATTTCCCTCCATTATAATATCATCACTTTTAAATGACACTGCAACACAGATATAGTGGTAGCTATGGTATTTCCTAATTCTGCCAGGTTACATAGTAGCCTATTTGCTGCTGTTTGGGGGCAATTTGATTTTTTTTTTGTTGGCTCTAACTTTAGAGAGAACGTTGTCAGCGTACATTCCTTTCTGTACCAGCAGATTCTACAGAGTTATCAGCTGTTACCATGGTGACGTCCAGGTGCTCTTTGGGCCTATCTCTCAGAATCAAAAGACATAATAAACATAAGTGGCACACCGTCACACTGAAAGCATCAAGGCCGAATGTTCCAAAAATATATTTGACGACTAGGCCTGACAGCTTGTAAAGCCAGGCTGCATGGAATGGCTACCCACAGAAGTGGAAACTAGAATGCTAATTTAGGGTTTTGCCCCCATTCAATGAAGACGGGGAAACGTGAGGGCCGTCTTGCTGTACGGCAAAAATCACCTGCAGCGTGCATTCAGTTTTGACATTAAACTTATATTGCTATGTTAATTTCACTGCTGTTAATTTTGAAATTCACTTGTGAAACTATATCGTCTGCTTGCTACATGTACGTTCATCTTCGTCACTGAAATGTGAAATATAGAGGCTTGGGCGTCTTCACGGGG
>VJOZ01001440.1:0-22052 GCA_009801055.1 Stichopus horrens | reverse complement strand
AAAAAAAAAAAAAAAACATCTGGAAGGCAATTTAAAATAATTACTAATTGCATCACTGGAAGAAACTTTTGTAATATTACCTAAATAAGCGATTAAATTCAGATATTAACAAAGACTCTAGCAGACTATTGTAGCTAAACCGATCAAAACCAGATGAGACCTAAACTGTGCAGGATCTCTGTAACCAGAATGAAAATGTAAGAGGAGATTCGTTTATTGTGCCAAGCCCATCTCTATCAATTACTAAAAGTAGTGCCAAAGTCTTTTCTAATACACAGAGGAGCAGATGGATATGAAAGAACAGTGGATACAAACTGGATAACCCATCCATGCACCTAAACAAGTCAGTAGTCAGTGAGGTCTGCACCACATAAAAGCCAACTTTAACTACAAAAAAATTTGATCAATGCTCGTGGGAAGGCTTGCAATCCCAGAATTTCCTCTCACACTGTAGAAAGTTGATATTTTGACCGATCACAAAATCACCCAGCCACTCAGCCCCCCCCCCATGATTACTAGAAACTGACCCATTGAGACAACATTACAGGACTGCCAAAACAGAAGGGTCTATTTCTCTTTCCGGTCTGCGACAAATGCAGACTTAAGTACTTAGCGAATTGCAAGGTTCACTAACTCCATTGTAATATTTACAAAGTTTTTGCAACAGATCATTTCAGAGAGCAATGTCAATAAATATCCAGGTACCTGTTCCTGAATATTTGGCATAACTCTTGCATCAATAAGGAAATAAACAAACCAGAGGCAAAAGGCACAGTGCAGTGCACTCTTAGTACTACATGCATCATCCATAAACAACAACTTGTACAGCTACTATTTTTATGATCATTAAAGGGCGACTCTGTACAGCTATCCCAACAGTTGGCAACCTACCCGCTTTGTTCATCCTTCGAAGTGGGGGGCCTTCAGTGACTGTCATCACTGATCATTCCAGACAGAAGAGATGCATTCAATTCGGATGGAGGGAAGGAAACTATTCTCCGGCGATGATGAAGAACAAATACTTAGGTTCTTGAATATAGACAATTAGACATGTTTTTTTTTTTGCATGATTTGACAAATGCAAAAAAAGAGAGTGTACCTGCACATGTGCACAATGTATGTGAACAAGCTGATGGAACACTGATGCTGCTCATTCACCAAAATTGTCCTATCCAGCCTTAGCTGTCAATGGGAAATAGAGCATTTAGAATAAATAGCAACATGGCATACAAAGAAAATAGCTTTAATTATTGTTCAAGTATTCAGTTTCATCAACAAAAATTTGCAAAAGCTTCGCCTTTTTGAGGAAAGGGGACACTAACACATCTGTAGCCCCCCACCTTTTGTAACCCAAATCAATGCATTATTCTTAGTGCAAGTGTAAATTTTATAACATACTTCCATGAGTGGATATAACTAATATGCACAACTTCAAATATTTTCCATTTTGGTGTCGAATGTAAAATGGGGCACAAACGTAATGGTTGGTCTTATTGTACCTATGCAGCTGCACCTGTCTTACAATTTTGATAAGCAAGGAACCACAAATCGATCCGAGGCCCCTGGACCCCTGTAAGAGGTTCCATACTGTAGCTGGCCCCAGACGTGGTCTGGTCACCACATAGATTTCCTCACACATGTTGTTAGCCCGTTTTAGGGTACATAAACGCTAGCAGGAAACCAGAATATTTGCAATCATGTTTGAGGGAAAATGACGAAGGTTTTCCAACACTGTTGGGAGGGGGGCAAGAGTATGCTCAGCTGCAACATTTGCCAAGTGCTCAAAACATGAAACAGGATGCACAAGTCAAGACTTTTTGTATGACATATTATCTTTTGTATGACGTATTATCAAGCCATCTCATGTTTTTTTTCATAGATGGAATTTCCTCATGATAGAGAAATTGCAGACATAAGATCCCTACTTAAAGGATACCTGCAGCTTAGAAGACCCGGGTAGTGCTGTTTCCCGACATCTGGGAGGGCATGCAAAGCCTACAATTTTTCTAAAATTTTGTACGCTCCACGCCAACTGATAGTGGTGCTCTGCTTAGATAGTAGTGCCAGCACTCACACTCCCCCATAGTTTTTGTTCCACCAACTTACACCATGGCTTACACCACTTTAAGAGACAAAATTAAGCCAGATGTATCTTTCCCCCCCCTTCCCTTAATACCAAATTAATACTCTTGTTGCTAAGCAACAAATAAATGAATTCCTATCTGTGACAAATTTATCTTTTGAAAAGAAGGCTACTATCCTTCCTTATTTTGCATGATCTATCATTCTACATTCCCAAACATTGACTTACAATATTCGATTGCTTTATGATTGTATGATACTATGATGTACAAAATATGATTGTTCAAAACAAATGACCTATTTCCCTTTAACTAAAGGGAGTAAAAACATGGAGTATTCAACATAAAATAGATGGGTTGGGTGATGGATGTCAATCCTATAGTGTTAACTCAGTAGGTTTACAAATCAGAATTAATATGGACAAAAATATTTCAAAGTTTCCATCAATTTGAATAGAGTCATCATAAGGAACTGAATAGCAGACAGTTTGGTCTGTCAGATGGGGTCAATCCTGTCCATAGCTATGTGGGGATGAGGATTATAAAAAGCCTAAGAAGTGTATGCTGCCAATTCAGGTTTTTTTGTTCCAAAGTTGTACGTGTAATGGTTGGCTTAAATCCTTGCCAGCATGTGTTTGGAAAAAATCGGGCCGGAAACGACACCCTTTTAGAGGAAGTAGGTGGAAAACAACTCCAGGAAAGATCTCAAGAAAACGGGAAACACTTTGGAGGTCAAAGGTGCAAATAAAATCACAGAAAATAGTTAGAACAGGAAGAACTCACCATACCTACCTAGTTGAACAATGGTCTGAAAATTATCAGACTCTACTAGTAATTCTAGACTTCCAACAAGCTTAGTAATGCATGGAGGTATTACAACTAGATGCAGCATGAAATTTAAAACACAGCATTAACATTAAATGGATCACAACTGTCAAACGGTGCACTGAATAAAGGCCTGCAGATTTCTGGGCTTTTAGGAGAAGCTGCTAAGTCAAGCAGTTGTGGGATAAATATCTTTCATGATCCACCAAGGAATCTCATTTTCTGCAGAAATCCTCAAATTACCTGGTTTGGCTATTTCTGAACAACTCACCTACCTGTCTAGGCACAACAAAGGCATTCTTATCTAGAGTGCTAAGAGTACTGGTAACCTTTAACACCACCTCTAGCGATGTTAAAGATTACCAATTCTCGTGGAGACAGTGTAAACGCAAGCAAGAAGACAGGTAAGTGAGGAGTGAGGTAAACAGCTAGGTATTTCAGCAGACACTAATGAAGGGACCCCATTTCTAGACAAGCATCCTATATAAAGGGTCCTAATTAAAGACTGTTCCACATCCCTAATATTGTTTACTTTCTCACCTCCCACATATTTTCAAGTCCAGAGCACAAAAAAAAAAACCCATAATGAATACACCGTCATAAAATACACCCTCACTGTACATATTAACAACTTTTGAACAAAAAATATTCAGACACAGCTGTTTACAATTTTACCTTATACTGATGTGGTTGTTCTGGAAGAATCTAGTACATACAAGGTTATATTTCATAGACTGTCTGTGGCCACTGGTTTTCAACATGTATTCATAGAATATTATACAAGCAATCAAAAATTCACAGCTGCACTATGTAATAGGCATAGCTGCGACATAGACAGATCCTGTTAGCCAATACCGTGTTCACTGTGCGTGTCCGTGCACAGAGGTTCTCTCCTCGCTGCAGTACTGTTTCTTTGGTAAGTGCATGAATGCAGTTCACCAATGCTGAGCATGCGTGTGGCATATGACACACCGTAGTGGAACGTTCACAATTTTGCCAGCAGGTGATAACTTGCAAGTTGTAGGAATGGCCGCTATTTAATGCAGCCGAGACTGATCACAGCTACCGTTGATAACAACAGCGTGCAGAGGACTTGCCACCGTCATCATCCTTGTCCTCCACTGTGGTCTTTTTAATCTCCACCGACAAGCAGTCGTTTGATATTGTTACGCAGAAGAATCAAATTAATAAACATCCTCTTGCCTGACTTCCTGCTTCTTTGTTTGAATAGGCCTGAGATGCAAATACGCTACCAGACACATATCCCCGGGATGAATTAGTTTCCAAGATGGGATTTTTATTGCAAGTGCTGCCCATTCATGTTCCAGTACAATAAACTGTCTTGTTGAGAGACGAAACAAACCTGTAATTATTAAGCAGACGATTATTTCGATAAGTTGTGTCAGTTTGTTTGGCTTTGTCGTCTCTTTGTTTGGTAACTGCAATGCAGCTTGACTTTCCCTATACAATGAAGCATTAAGCGGTTGAAGCCAGCCGATCTCAAGTAAAAACTTGGTATAAATATGATTTGCCTCTATTCTGCAGTCTGACATCAGAACACATTACACATGAAATACAATGAATAAAACTTCATTAACAACCAATTGGGTTGCACAAACACTTTGAACTGAGCATCCTATCCTTTCATATTTTCTCACCCGCCCCTCGTCATTCCCCCCTTCCCCTCCTTTTACTTCTCACCATTACTCCTCCACCATCTGGCTGTTTGGTACAAATTTGTTGTCATACATATTTATCAAAAGTCATTAATTAATGAATTGTGGGATGCATACTGTAACAAAAAATTACAGTGAGACCTGAAGCAACCCCATAAGAACCATTAATCATACAGTGCATCTATAGGGACCACTTGTTTAGACAACTGTAATCATTTAAAGGGGCTCATTGAGTTGGCTTTCAGAATTCAAGACATTGAGTCGCTCTTATTGAGCCATACTTCATAGGTGTTGGTGCTAAATGGTCAAACGAGAGATTTCGAGCATTTGGCACACAGCTCAGCAACAACGATAGTATATTTAATGATCAAAGTCACTTATTGTAAATCTGTGACCAGACACTTTTTACTATTTGTTACTGACGAAACACAGGCAACCCCTGTTCATAAAAGCTACAATTTCTCACTTTCCAGTGACTGTAGGAACAGATACATGATAATGAGGCTAATTAGAAGTACAGGATGGGAATGTTACAAATTCCTTCAAACTCATCACAAAGTACGTGACATCAACTCAATGAGCTGATTTAAAGCAAGCAGAAAATAGTACTTCTTTGTTTTTCATTTGTGACACTGAAACTAATGCCAGTAATGGCAAGAAACCTTTGTAACAATCCACACCACATCCTCCTTGCTTAAATGACTTTATTGTGGCAATGGTAAGCTAATTAGCTGTCTGTGTGCTATGCCACTAGATCAAACTTTAAAATTAGATATAGGCTTTTGTGCTAAATGCACACTGCAAGTACCATATAAACACATTTCAAAGCTATGCAGGCACCAGAATAAGTAATACGACACCCACTGTGGCCATTGGAGGTGAACAGTTTTCAAATTGGTAAAAATTCAACAAAGTGTAAGACAGCACAAATTACTGCATATATGTTAAAGCCTAATGAGCTCTGGGTCGAGGCAAAGGAGAGATATAGAAAGAATGAGGAAAGAAATAGGAAAGGAAATCGACCGAACCAATCACATGACGCATCCCGCATCAGCGACATCCCAGCTTGATTAATCAGCCTGATGTGTGCAGGAAAAACTTGAAGGCAAGGTTCAACCACAGAGTATTGATTAGACAGGAAATGTGGACGGCCAGTTTACCATCTACCAGTTCAAGCTCGGATCAAAGATTCCCTCAAAAGATTTTTCAAATGCAAAAGCAAAACAGAAAAACAAAATTGATCAGAATTCATTGGAGGATGAAAAAGAAAAAGGTTAAAAAGAAGGAAAGCAGCTGAGTAACAATAACTTTGAGAGGGTTTATGGCCATCTAATGTAGCAGACAAGAAGTTTCTGTACCACAGTATGACTCTCATGCAGATGTGTGCATTGTGTGCAGAGCAAATCTGCATGCATGATGCAAACAACAGACTAGAAACTAATTCTTGCCCAAACTTGACAGTGAGATAGCTAAGTTGAAACTACCAAAAGAAAACTTGTAGATAAGGTCCTCATAGTAGTTTGAATACCACAATCCCCTACATCAATGATCTACTAGGTGAAAAGGAATCTTGTCAGTTGTCAGGTACTGTATAAAGTTCTCAATGTAGGATGCTTTACTGTAAAACACACGGCTGACATATCACAGGTCTGAACAAGCCTACTAAGCCTGTATGATGAAAAACGTTCTGTAGCAGACCCCAAAACTAAAGTTACATACACCTCCAACATCCAACAACAGCAGTTATTAAAAGCTACAATCCTAGCTGCACTGGATCGTATCCAACTGGGCTTTTACCTGAGCTCTCTTTTATTGCGTTTGTTTTTCATGTATAGTGTACCTGCAGTACGTGAGGTAAAAAGTGGCGTGCATCAAAACAGTTGTGCTATGAATTGTGGTATGACTGAAACCACCAACTTGCACCAACATCATCCCACGCATGCCTAAGTCCAGCGCCCAACAGATGATGGTCTGTTCCTACCAGCACGTTTCTTGGAGTCGCTCATCACATGAGCATGTTAATGGAGATCCCCAGGGTATTCTAGTGCTGTGAAACAAGAGCCTTTTTAAACTTCTTCATTATTCCTGGTATCCAAAGTGTCATGCATAGGCTTAACCACAGACAGCGAGGATGAGATTGCAACAGCACCTTGCTTTGAATACATTTGCATACACGCGCTCAAAGTAGTGTTTGAACTGTTGTTTGCACAGACCAAAATTTATCGAGCAGAAAACAAGGTTCTCCACAGAGGTAGTCATTTGACTGGTTGACAAACCTGATGAACACTGGGCAGGGAAAAAGAGGCATGCCATACTGTTATCAAGGACTCGGACAGATACTCAATAAAATGGAAAGCAGATATTATTATGGCTAAACCATGATTCAAAACTGATGCTGTCCTTGGCAAAAGTTANTCTTCTTAAGTAAGACACAAAGATGAATATTCATATTGTTGTGGAAATGAAAGTGGCATTCTTCTAGAAAGGGAGAAAATCCCCTCCTTTACCCCTCTGATGGAATCCACTGCTATGAAATGAAAAGTCAAAGATGGGGTGACAACTTAGACATGACTGACCATTTTGGTACCTACAAGGTCAACTTCGATTAACAAATGTGAACCCCCTATGTCCCATGCTGGTAACATAAGATCGTCCCTTGCCTCACCATCAAGTCAACTGCAATGAACACCCATCTTCTTTTGCCAAACATTTCTGGGTGACATTCTTCCCCCTGGCAAACTGTTTTAAACAAAACTCCCACATGGTATAGTATTGAACATTCCAAACAATAAAGAGTTAGGTCTGAGATGAAGATTTATGCCAGAACAGTGAGCCCATGCTTCTTTATTGGTCCCGTAAACAGGCTTGTACAATACTACACACCAAGAGACCATTTACAGAATGCCATGGATGTTAAGTTATATCTTTCAGCACTGAACAAATAATGCATACTGAGCCACTTCCCACCCACCCCNNCCCCCCCTTCTTGGTACAAGGTCCACTTAATGTAGGCACATACTGACCACAGAGGTCTTTGCTTCAATCCTCTAGCATTTCACTTTTCCTCAGCATTGGGGAAAATGAAAGTCTTGGTTCTTCCACAAACAGTAGTACTTACCCCTAAGAAGATACTAGAAGCCTTAAATAGCAAGTGGAATGCTCCAAGCCCTAAAACTCCATTTGTTCTTTTCAGACACTGACTAACTAAATCAGATTCCACACATTCCTGGCGATGCAACAATGCCTTCTTTTGTGCTCTATTACACGCTCTTTGGGACTGCTGACAGTTCATGCAGTACTTGCCACCTTTTGGCAAAGAAAATATGGGAATAGTTGTAAACCCACTTCAGGACAATGCTACCATGTACTTCATAAGAATGGATGACATGGTATATCCTTGGAAAAATATATCAAAGATTGCAGATAGACTTTGAAACCCACAAGAGGGTTTTTGCCATCAATAGTATGAACCAGGAAGAACAGTAACATACTGCAGGCCTTGTACAAGTATGCCAACACAGCCATCCTACTGTGTAAAACCTACTGCATTAAAAACTGCACTGTAGGAAGTACTGAAGAAGCAGTATCTTCAAAGTCATTTTTGCAATGACACAGTAAAAAAAAAAGAGAAAAAAAGCGAGAACATGACCCGAGACAGCACAAGCCCCCCTCCCCTCCACCCCTGCCTCCACTGAGACTTACTTCAATAAATTCAAGGTTGTACATGTGGAATGACTCCACATTTTTTTTTTTTCACAGGGAAAGGCTAATAAAATATTTTGAGATCCTTGGGAGAAAATGAGAGCTGAGGGCCATACGGCTTGGACCATGTACAGCTGTCATGACAACATCCCAAATGATAGCCCTTTTTCTTTTTCTTTGGCTTGACAAAACAAAAGAGACTACATTCATTCTATATGTTTTTTTTTTCCAGTCCCTTTCCCTCTCTTTCCCTTAGGAATATGGTAGCAATGAGTCTCTAAGGTTGAAGTTTAATTGGTTTTTAAAAATATTTGCCTTACTACCCATTAAGTTTCTCTGTCTGCAAGAGACTATCTGCAATCTACCCCCAGTCAGTAAAACCCTTAACTGTGGAGAATTGGACAGGCCAAAATCCTGGGACTACTGCACTTACGAACATGAAAGCAGGATTTACAAACAGCCTGCATCACTGACTCGTACTATTCATTTTGTCGTGTCCACATGACCATGAGCTATCCTTCAGTACAGCATCTCGCACGTTTTCATGAGAGAGTGCATTGACCAAAAAATTTTACAAAATGATCACATCACTATAAAATAGCAGGTACCAGGAGAGGATCAGAATCTATCGACATTGGTCCTCGCCCTTACAGAGAAACCATATCCCTATCCCTGTCTAACCTACACTACAATGAACCCTGGTAACATACATGTACAACATGTACTACTGTATACAAATAAGAAGTTAAAGGGAATTAAAAGCAGTTGCCCATACTTTATTTTGAAAAATAATTACAATCTTGCCCTTCTCTTCTCATTTCAAACATGATGTTGCTGAATATCAGTGGTGCATGTGCAAGGTGCTACATTGCAAAATCAAGCATCTCAACCACAAAAAGTGACATCACATCTGCAAGGGCCATTCAGGAATTAGAATAGGGCAGTATACCAATTCAGTATAGAGATACTGCATTTTCAGTCATCATTCCTGAAGCATCTTGAGAGATTGAAAGTAGAGAAGCGCTCAGAGTTCTTCACATGTGCCATGGTAGCGATGCAACTCTCTCTGTGCGATTTAGCAAAACATTTGGTCATTAGAGACAGTGTTGATTGACTCCTCCTGACTTGCAAATCATGTCATACACCTTTAAACTTATGAGGACATCACAGCACAACAACTGTTACCACCGCCAGAAAAAAATAAATTATCCAAAAAATTTCACCCTTCACATTTCAATAGAAAAATTGTGCACAATGCATTGCATCCAGCAACAATAAGACTACCCCTAATCTTTAGAAATATACATTGTAAAGTTAACTACACTGGTATTATGAATTCAACATGAGTCATTCTGTTTTTTTTTTGTTTTTTTTTTTCCCCACTCTCCCTCTAGTTCTTGCTTTCTCATCTTTATCAATGATCAAACCCCATGAATCATTTCTTCTGACAAAGTCTCTTTCCAGAGATGGTAAATTTCAATTTTAAAATAAGGCAAAAGTATTTGTTTCGTCTACTGGCGGTGATGCAATTGTAGCTTAGCAACCCAGATTGTTTGGGCCTGTGTCGTAGTATTAACAGCTTGCTGGCTGGCTGTGACGGAGATGAGCATCCGGGAAACATCTCCTTCATGGAGTTGCCCCCCACAGCATGCATGGAATAAAACAGTTGTTCAGTTCACATTTCAAGCCTGTAGAAGGCCAACACCGATAGAAACACGGAAAGAAAAACAAAAAAACACTGTAGGCAAATTTAAATGTTAGGTCATTGTCAGGATGATTCAGAAAAAGTAATGAGCGGGCAATAGCAAAGAGCTGTTTAAGAGTTTGGATACAGTGCAGTTTTGATTGACTCTGAGACTGCACTGTGTCACCAAATGTCACATATACTGAACACCTTGCAAATATATCTAGTGCAACACAAGTCTGCTTTTTTAATGAATGCCTCTAATCCAAGGCTGAGGTTTCACAATAACTGGCAATTACCCAAAACAAATCTTAAATCTCTTTTTGAAAACTGCAAAACTCACGTGCCCATGGAGATGCAGTGTCTTTTCGGAATGCAGCCGGACCAAAACATTTCATACAGCTAAGTTAGCTTCAAATTTCTTATAACATAGCATATATGTTATCCTCCATAAAAAAGAAACAGGTACACACCATGCCCAGGACATAACACTTTCAACCTGACTGTAGGGACTGCTTGATATTCCAACCCTAATATGAGGTGACTAAGTTTTGCAACATATCCTCTACATTGTACCATGTTTAGGCCATTGTGATCCAGACAGTGTGGAAACTAATTTAGTAACTGTCTAACCTCAGTGCAGGCAAAACAGTCCACTTCCTGCTTTCAGACACCAAGGGTACAACCGTAACAAGGCATATATGTATGTGTATGTGCACACTCAGCCTGTCAAACCTACCCCCTACTTCCCTGTGATATTCCCACATGAACAGTGTATTGTACAAAACACTTTTTGAAGTGGTATACAAGTACAGTGCTCAGTTAATTCTATGAAATGGGTTGACTGCACCATTCCATCTTATCAAATTTGTGCAAATTTTTGCCAAAGAATGCATGTAACAAGCCGTAATATTCCATATCATTTGCTGCACAAGGTAAACTGCGGAAGAACATCCATGCTGGTTACAAGCTGTAGGCTACATTGCCCTCATGGCATAACATATCATGAAATAATGACTAAGTGGGTATGCAAAACAACCTGCAGGTGAGAAACTTACATGGGCTCACTACATCGCAAAGCTATATTTTGCAACATTCTCTACACAGTTCTGATCATTTCAATGTCTATTGCTCTGAGCATACACACTGTACATATGTACCCCCACAAGAGACTTACTTGTATCTTCGTTGTTGATTACCAACACCTTCACCCTTGCTGTTCACACCTCAAAGTGGGTTCCATGGTCATACCTTCACTCTGATACCTTTCGCACATTTTTATTTCATTTGTGACAAGCGGCACAAGGTGTCTGTCACTTAGGCACCTTCCATGTAGAGTTAGGGTAACACTTCTAGCCTCCAAAATGCTCACCACCACTCATGCACGGCATGCTACATACTGTACGTCTGCATGATAGTGAAGGCCATACTGTGCTGTGCATTAAAAGCATCATTTCTCAGGCTGAGCACTCTTCCTTCACTTATCAGGACTAAGTAGCATGTATGACTGTTTGACTTCTACAGAGCATAGATCTGTTTTGTCCTCGGCTGGTTTGAGTTACTTTGAAGTGTTCCACAGAACCCTATCCTCCCTGAGGTTGTAAGGGATACAATCATGATTGAATATTGTTGAAATTTGTTACAATTTCAGATTTATCCCGATTCATTCCTCTCCCTTCCCCCACCCCCCCCCAACCAACAATAGTTCATGGCAAGGTTGTGGTAACACATAGGATGAAGCAACAAGAGATACATAATTTCCTACATCCTCTGCTGCTCTTTAGGTCTCCTGTAAAGCTGGAATATGAGTTGAAAATTTGTCAGTGACATCAAATTCCGTGGAATATGTCATAGGCACTTATCAAAAAACATGGTTTTAGCCCCACTTTTGCATACATGAATTTTTATATAGATTCCCACTGGTCTGTTTGATTTCAAGTTCTGGTGACTGACTGCTATGCTTTCTTGCAGAGTTTGAATTTTGTACGGCCAACAGAAGTGTCAGGGCAATTTTCACATTCAAGTATCTTGAAAAATGAGTGCATAGTTCTTTTTCAGATTTTGTGACATGTGATATTTTTCCCCTTTCTCTTTTCTTTAACTCTGTTGAAGTCTAACAAAGGCAGATGGCCATACAATTGTCAATGCAACTCACATTCTCATGTCTACAAATTTGAAACCAAGATGGCCAACTGTAAGTTCTGTAACCATATAAATATTCTTTCACAGTGAAATGAAACAAAAAATATCTGACCATTGAAATGATGTACCTTCTTGCAGTACATGTCAATGAGACTAATTTAAAGGATTGACTTATCACTTCTGGCTACAATACACCAACTTGCCTTCAGCCCTGTGATCCCTAGTGACACTGGTTTCTATCTTTGATGCAAATTAGTTTTGTTCCGCTTTCTCTACGAAACAATCTAATTATCATAACGAACTGCGTGACGATTTTTATGACATACTGTACAGTACTGAGCTTGTGGCCTATGCAAAGAAGGTAATTACCAAGAAGAAGAGAAAAAAAAACAGGGACATGCATCTACTGTATAGTATTGATCAGTCAGAATGAAGTCATCCCAACACTTCATGAATTATGGATAAGTAAACCACCACTAGGTAAGCACTAGACAATATTTTGAAGTGTTGCTTTCAATTTTAATGAGCGCCGCATGTGTCACTTATCAGGGACAATTGTGGAAATGTTTTATGGTACAGAAAAAAAATACATCCATTGTACAACTAATTGATTTTAAGCACTGTGAAACTAGAACATGTCCTATGTGTTACTTACTACAGCTACTGTAAGTTTCCCATTAAGACTAATAATGGGTAACTCAAGGAAAGTGTTAACTTCAGTTCACAAAGTGAATATACTTTTGAGCCTTAACATGGGGACAACTTACTTGAAAGAACCTTAATGTCTGTTCTTTTTCTGAGCAATATAGTCTTCATACAACTTTGGCATAATCAACCTGTGATGATACTGTGCACGTTTGTCTACGCTATGTTTTGACTTGCAACCTGGTCATAATCAGGAACTTGGCAATCATTTTGCCCAGAGCTGTATATTTGCAGGGCTGAATACACATATTGCATACATAGTTCCAGAGCAGACACCCACTGCATGATACTGTATGATAAGAACAAATTATGTTTTCCTTCTGTTACCAGTCTAATTCCAAGACCTTTCTACAGTAGCCTGTTGTTTTTCTGAGCAGTTTTCCCTTACTACAGTTGTAAATCATTGAACCAAAACACCCACACTATTGTGTGGGTTGCAAGAATGTAGCAAACAAAACAGATAAACTACCAACGGGGGCCCTATGAGAAATTCCAGGTACGTTGCTCATAATTGTGTTCAAACCTCTAGAAATCTTTGCACAGCAGGGAGTGTGTTGCCCCTGGAATCAAAATGTCACATGGGTCCTAATCTAGATTGCAAGTTCAATCCACACAATTCAAATGTCAGGAATTGTACCTGAAAGAGTTGAATAATATGAGCTAAATTCTATGGGGAGACCTGAGAATCTTTCATAGGGGCTAAATGGCAGATCTCTGAATGGCCAGCATCAATGAGCTGCAAAACAGGATCACTGGGAAAAGAACATTTGTTCAAAACCCCCTCAGCAGTATGTGAACAAGGACGAAAAACTGGCAAGTGCTGGAGAAAGACGCTCTAAAGAAACTATATATAGTACTTCAAGCCGAAATACTCTCAAGAATGTGTAGTTTTGAGAACAATTTCAGCATGGAATCCTTTCCAACAAATCTGATCCAGCTCATTATCAAACACATGTGGATACATTTTGCCTGCGACTGAGAATCAACCACTATGCAGGGTTGTAGACTTGTAACCAGACAAATTTTAGTCCCAATCTCCAAGCAAAGAAATCAGCCACTTCTGGTAGGTCCAGAGGGCTCACAATGGTGGGGCCCAGGTAGCAGCACCCAATCATATGCTCGATGCTTTGTAAAGTGTACAGTCACACTATGTTAATTTGCTTCTTTCCTCATACTTACTGTTATCCTGAGAGCCAGGCAAATTAAAGATTTTCCTGTGGGACAAGCCAGGTTCACTCACAGATGCTACATCCCTGTCAGTATGACTCCAGTAATTGAAATATGCAGACAACAGGGAATAATTTATCCAGTATCACATGTTAACAGACCAAATTGCTACACAAAAACTAGTGGTGCAGGGACTGATATAAAATAACCTCCATGATGTGTATGAAAAGTTAGAAAAGGGCTAAATTACTTCATCATAATATGGCTCAGTTGAACTTTCAGTTTGAATTAGTTATTATGCCCAGAGGCCACATCTGCTGTTCCTACTGTCCAAGAACATTGAATACTCTTCCTTCTAGGCTATAAGTCTAAGCCTCACACAACTTTTGAGCTTAGGTCAAGACAACATCATTCATAGCATAGCATTCACACAACTTGTAGAGGATAGAGAGGCCCTTGAGCAGAGCTATGTTAGATGGCCAAAGTTCTTTACACTCCACTGCCCTTGTCCCCATAACGCTAATTTTCCCCATGTTAGCTGACCTGCCCACAGGGCGTCATTTCTCACCTGACTCAAATAGCAAAATTTTCTTCAGACTTCACACAGATTTCATGGGCACCATATTGAACTATCTGCAAAAGATTTTTGCAGTGTTTCATCAAAGAACAGCGGACCATTCACAGAAAGTTTTGATCGAAATGTATGTCAATGGGCAATGT
Organism: Stichopus horrens; assembly: GCA_009801055.1. Classification (NCBI taxonomy): domain Eukaryota; kingdom Metazoa; phylum Echinodermata; class Holothuroidea; order Aspidochirotida; family Stichopodidae; genus Stichopus; species Stichopus horrens. The sequence continues at coordinate 7,350 of VJOZ01001440.1, read as the reverse complement.
TTTCAAGTCATCAATAACTGTGAATCTGCAGCCAAGGGTCGAATATCACATGTAACTGCTTCTGAAAAATATGTTGGATATAGCCTGCACAGCTGAAAAAAGTCCAATATGCATACCACAGTACATTATGCATCATGTATCTTTCTACAGGATGAAAATGATGCTACTTCGTTGATATGGTTTATTTCTATCTTGACCGAGTAGGTGAGACTCAACCACTGGTATTTAAAAATTAAACCCCCAAAAATCTTGACAATTCATCTGCATAGATGTCTTAATACTAGATTTGCATTGGTAAATTGTGGAACTAACATTTCCGAGGAGCACCACACAGTCTCATGCTCTTAGGAACTGAAGGCTCTTCCCACCCTGCATTGGAGGAAAATGTCCACCACCTGTTGAAACCAGAACTAAAAAAAGGCTGGATTTTGCATGATTCCTGGTTCAAACAAGCCTCTTTTGTAGTTGTTATGTTGACACAATAAAAGTATCATACTGAGTCAGTTATTGCATATTTTCCACTAGTTGACAATGAGGAGAAGAGTAAAATTACAGATTCATGGGCTGTAAAAGTGGAATGTGGCGGATCACACAGCCCTGTAGGAGGGCTAACGATAGATAGGAAATTAAGCTATGCATGTCACAACACTACGGTAAGCCTATAAACGTATCCTCACATAGGTTGGTAACATTAAAAATCTTCATACTGAGTTGCAAATCAAAGGACCAAAGTTCGGCTAACTTCACATCACAATGGCCCATATACCACATATGCCACAGTTTGGGCCTATGTTGGGCCCTAACCTTAGGCCTAACACTAACAAACACAGTAACAGTCAAGGTTGCTCCTTGACTTTGACTGGGCCTGCAATGCCCAAATGATTTCAGACCTCATGGGTTTGGCTAGCCGAATGCCAAAGAGCATTCCATGTCAGGCCCACAACAAAGTTTTTTCCCAAAAAACAATAGAAATCAAGGAAAATGCCAGATCCACGCCGAAGATCTTCAGTTCTGAGTGCACGAAATGCAGACTGGGCAAAATGCCTTGCCCTAGCCAAACAAATGTTGGCTAGCTTAGGCTGCTACTGTTACTAGCTATGCATAGGCCCTTTGATTGGACTGGAGTAGGTTTGTCTAGGCTAGGTCTACACAAACTAGCAAACAGCTGGAGGGACCCCACATTGGCAAGGCCTAGCCTCTATGACGAGGCTAGTGTTGGACATACCGTCTGACAGTCTCACTCACTAATGTTAAGTCTCAGTTAGTCCTCAACTTATATCTAAGCAATAGACTTATGCCTGGTCTTAGCTGTTAGCCTAGGCGTATAAAGTGAGGGTGTAACATTTTGCCTATTGTAGCCTGTGACCCTATCCATTGCCATAGCTAAGTTAAGGCCTAACGTTAGGCTGTTAACTGTAAGTAACCATAGCCTAATTAGGCCAGTGTCACTTACCGAGTCAACACTGTCTTTTGCGCCACTCTATGTTGCAAATATTGTAGGGTTCCCGATATGTCACGACAAAATAGAGCATTTTTTTCAAATTCGTACACCGGCTATTCAATGAAATATTAATATGTCAAATGAGCGGAATAATATAAGTTACTGCTAAGCCTACCTGATGCCAAGATTCTTCAAGTGAAGGCTTAGCCGAAAAACAACCAGTCTCGTGCAAGATTTTCAGCTCATTGAAAATCCCTCCACACGGTAAGAAATCCATGATTCTCTTCCTATGTATCCAGGACAAAATCACGGGAATTCAAAAAACTATGGGCTGCAAATTACAAGTAATTTGAAGGGAATGTGTTTGATATTTGTACTTGTAGCAGGCGAAAGCCACAGAACAGCACAGTGTTTTCATTGCTGTTCGAAAGCTATAAGCAAGGTAGAGAGACCACAACAAGGTACCTTGTCCGGTTCGTTCGTTCATACACAAAAATACACACATGCCAAAATCCGGAAGAATGGTTATGAATAATCAAAAGGTAGTCCCGGATCGAGCTAAGTTAGCTAACCAATTGAAATTGCTCACTGCTCATGCATTTTCATTTTTCGTAGATACACGATACAGTGGCCAATTGCAACGTTCCTAGTTTTGCCCTTTTGGTAACTCTAAAGACAGGCAATTGTGATTGGTTCAATTTTTCTTAGCCATCGCCATTTATGGTTAATAAGACGTTATTATGATTCATGAATCACATATTTGTCTATGAGTACAGAATGGTCGAAGTGATAAACTACACTTGACCTATGCTGTCTTTACTATCCGCCTACGCACGAATATTCCCATCAACTAATTCTTTATTCTATCCGGGGAGATGATCACTCCAGGCCAGGGCTCAAAAGACCCTGGTGTATGTGTGCGTACAATGTTCCACAACAGCTGTGATTGGAGCAGGCCGGGTGAACAAACTTTCCATGAGTGGGCATATTCTTTTCCTGTTTACGCCAAAGCAATTCTCCAACACTGTTTTGCCGTAGTAATTGGTTTTCAGAACAGCGGATTTCTATGTAGTATTTCTTATTAACTCCACAAGCAAAACCGCCGTAGGGCAGAATAAGGAGGGGGGAACGACAACGCGAGCGCTAAGCAATCACTTTTAGGATGAGTACATGAAAAAGCTATTGTGTAGATGCCAAGTTTTTCATCCGAAGGAGCATACATATTAAAAGCCAGGTTTTTATCAGATGTCAACACTCAAAAGTATTGTCCTAGTAATATGTTTCACTATTTCCATTGAGACAAACGTGCGTAGATAAAATGCGAATAATAGGCCAATACTGCAAGATTTTGCTTCTTTTTTTTCCGTGTTTTTTTTTTCAGGGATGAATGTTCCAAGTTGTAAACAAGATCGGAAGTATACGTAGCATACAGCATGCGATGAATCACTTGTATTTCAATCATATAATGGTTAAAAAGTCAAAGCAAAAAAGAATAACGATATTTATTTTTAATAGTCACCTTTCAAAACCATACACCAAGAGATCAAAGATTAGCACACATTGACGTGTTTGACTAGTCTGTGATGTGAAGATCACGGCAAACAGTTAGCTTGTTCAAATTCAAGATTTAATTATTTTCCATCTCGTTGGTTAATTGTCGAACTTCACAAGTTACACATACCGTCGCAACATGTTAAAACAAAATTTCACAGTTTTCCCTTATAATATACCGCTCCATTATGTTTTGGAAATGGGGGTTACATATTATCTCTTTACAACATTGGAATAACTCAAAAAGTTGTCCTTTCTTCGGCGCAAGAGTACCCCTATACAGGGTCAAAAGTTAAACCAATGGGAGCGATCAAAACCTCTCATGAATATTCAACTCGTTTGACCGTGTTACGTGCACCGGAAAACGAGGAAAAGTGCTACTTGGGTCCGCGTAGCGAGTTGGTGATTGGTCTGTAAACGAGTTTCCGAATATAAATAAGTTAATTACAGTTACCTAGTTTACCATAAGTGGAACTCTTTCAAGTGCACGTCTCTCACTGTGTTTATAAGTAAGCAACGCAAGTGAAACACATGGCGAGCGTTCACAGAGGGGCAACTGATGACTTCTACCCTAGCAAGTTACATATCGTTTAAAAAAAAATGAGTCCCCCCATATATTACGATAAATGAAGAAAATTCATCGACAAAGCCGCCACAGTCAGGAGACATATGATTGGGCAACTATGTTGGCCCGACTTCAAATGTAACTGGAAACTAAATGTCTTAAATGTTTCCTTGCCAATAGGAAAACTACTAATATCTGGGAGCTTTGCCAACAACCCGTAAATGGCTGATCAGACTGTTCTTGAAGTACAAGAACCTTGCAAATTAGAAAAAAAAATAATAAAATGAAAGTGTGGGAAAGGTTAAAAAAGAGAAATAAGGAATCAACTTATGCAGGCTCTTGCCTCTTATTGAGGACAACAATTAAAATTGCATATTCACCCATCAAGAAATCTCCACCAAAAATTGGGTATCAGGCAGTATACCACGTTTGAAGTTCAATCAACTATTTAGCTTCTAATTGAGCGAAGGCGCGTTTCAACAACCTTGTCAAACTTAGGTAATCTAGGCCTATATATTGACGGCAAAACAACGTTTGACCTACATGAAAAATACCGACTTACTACGAGTATATGCTTACTAAACGATTACCTAAATACAGAAAGTGTGAAGTTCCAGCAAATTTACTTCATATATAATGTGTCCGCACACTTTTCTAACTTGGACCTCCAAATGTTGACCTTGAGTTGGGGGGAAAAATGAGTCATCCATTTACTATGGGTAGTACCAAACAGAGTTGATTGTTCAAGCAGCCCCACTATACTTCCAGATGTGCAATATCATGTTATCGTGTTTACAGCTTTACAGCTTCACATGTCATGATCTGTTGACCTCAAATGATCTTTGTTGGCGCCAAATGACCTGTGCAGGCTCATGCTGACCTCAAATAATATTTAAACAAATTTTTGTTACCTATGTGCTATTCAACTAACTTCCTTGGTCCCACTTTGTCGGCGTAGTCTCAGCAAGCGAAAATTAGACATCAAAATAATTAGGACCGTTGCCAGCTTTCCCTGTTTAGATAATACAACATAGTGTTTACAAGTTGTTACTGTTCTGGTGAAAGGTTTAAAATTCATTCAAACATTTACGCGGACTGTGTCTGCCTGATTCGATCCTAGTAAAGTTTGTTGTTATTACATGAGTTATATCCGGCTATGAGACAATTTGATCTATACTGTTAACTATGTTAACATCAACATTAACATCCATGTCGTGGTCTCATGACATTTCAGTACTATATACCGGCGATGCTTGGTAGTGCACCCGTCATACCAGGCTGTCAATATCGATATCCGAGCCCTGGGAAAAACGTATTTATATCATACATGACGAAATGGAAGCTACTACCTCCATGGAGGGAACAGAGAATTCGACGCCATATAGCGATGGAATGTCAGACGCTGGCCAGGTGTCAAAAAAGAAAAAAAGAGACTTAGATCATGGAAGTAAGGCAGTACTTCCATGCTTGGAAACTAGACGTCCTGTTCTGTTGACGAATCCAAAAGCTAGCTAGCGGGATGCCTTCCACTGGAAAGCCCATGATATGTTTAATTCTTAACTTTGTAGGTCTGTTGTACACAGACTATATCTGAATTCCAGTATCCCAGTTTCACAATAAAAGAACTTTTGTTCTGTAAATTTTTCGCCTCGACGTGTTCCATAACGACCAAATTATGAATGCGTTGATTCTCCAAATACATAGACGGTATACGCAGAATGTGCTAAATCTCGGAAGTACTACATGCCACACGTTGGTTTAATTAACGGCCATTTCACTTTCATGTTATGTCGATTAGGAATGTGAGAGAGGAAGAATTCCTAGGTTTACCAACTGGCATCCAGCGACGCAGATCTTGCAGATACATCATGGGTCGGTCGAAATATTTCCAAATGATTTAATACGAGCATTTGGCTTAGAAATATGGTATACAGGAGGAGTTGCGCCATGATACTTTGATTGAAATGTCCCCTTGTGTGAAATGTGTCCACTCGATTAATGCATGTGTAGCAACGAATTGTCCAACGTTCTTACAAATCTTCATGATAAAAGCAATGCAAAAACTAAAAGGTCCAAAAAGGCTGATTAAACGTTCTTAAACTTTTCCCCGTTTTTCTTTTTTTTTTTCACTTCATAGTTTACTATCCCGCTACAAGTTATGTTTTTCTTTGTTTTTTTCTTGTAGGTTGACTTCACTTCATACTGTACCTCTGATTTGTATTTGTGAAATGATTGTCCCCTTACGGTGTCCTACACGTAGGCTGCATTTCTCCGTGTAATATAGTGTTGGTCCCTGTAACTCTTGATTCCGTTTACACTCAAATCGTAACTGCAATAGAGATGGCGCCCTTCAAATACGGGTGCTAAAAGTACTTTATTGTCAATTAACTACTTTTAGTACGGGTAAATCGATGATGGAGGTCAAGTTTCCATGCACTTTTGTTATTTTATTTTATTTATTTTTTTTTTTTTTGCATTTCCAGGATGATTCGTACGACTTCTTGCTTCCGTCCCACATTCAGTGAGCTTTCTAACCTTAAAGAACAAACACCGACAGCTCCCTCTTTTCACAGCAGTACACACACAACAAAGTTGGTAAATCAGATTGTCATATTCAGTGTGAACGACGTAACTTCGGATATCTAAACATGATCGCGACGCTTCCAGTATTAAAGTACATGGTGGGATTTTCACAGGTAAAGTAAACGAAACCTGCCACGTGAATCTTTTCATGTGTATTTTCACTGTCTCACATAAGTTGGAATATTTACATGCAGAGGTTACACAGAGATCAGATACGTAACATCAACAGTATCGGCAGCTGCATTGCCCAACTCATGATATGCACTTTTATGCATAAAAAAGTACTCCATTTTGCTATTGTTTTAGTGTAATTTGATAGAGATGAAGCCTAAATTTTGCGAAGAATAAATCAGTTAGTGCACAAGTCATATTTCGTCACTCACCGTCTCCACAGTGTAGTTTTACATGTAGTGTAAATTAATCAAAATTAGTATAATTTCTTCAAGAAAAAAACTGCACCTGTGTTATTTTGTCAAAAGTGCGATGATACAGAAAGAAAAGTGTGACAAATGGAATGACGTATACTTCAAGACTGCAGGAGCACACAAACGGTGCAGAAGCCACGCATGCATAAACAAAAAAAAATCTTCCATACACTGTCAGATTACTTCATTGGACGTGTCATATATACGAGTTGGACAGACTGACGAAATTGTACTAGCATTTTGTATGAGGTAGATATGTCAGAGTTCATCCGATCATGAACACCTCACATGACATGCTATGCCATACAACTTTTATTATGGCGTCTTTAGATGACTTGCGGCCACTGGCGTTGATATCTCTCAGAGGGAAATCCTTTTCCAGTCGATGGGCCCAAATGAGCCTCAACTTAATGTACGCCCAACAAGACCCTCTATACTGTCGGTGTCAAGCTTACGTCATCGCCCACCGACGCTTGCAGAAAAAAAGGTAATTCCAGTTTTAGCGAAAATACTTTTTTAAACGTAGTAATACTTCTTTTACATGATTAACAATCATCTCATAACGAACCAAAACACAGAAACAAGAGATGGAGCATCAAATGTATGTTTCTAAACATTCAAAGTTTTCAACCATGGGGTAAAATGGTTATGAGCTACAGTCCCGTCACCGCAGGAGATGACGTCCGGCAAGTGTCGCATAAAAGAGGGCGCACATTCAATATTTAACAAAACAGAAAATACAGATGCGTTAGACGCCAGTCGGCTTTTAAAAGAATAGTTCAGAC
>VJOZ01001439.1:3797-16156 GCA_009801055.1 Stichopus horrens | reverse complement strand
ACAAGTGATGCTGATGAAGAAGTTCTAAAATCACATGAGGCAGTGGTTGTGGATCAGGAGTCACTGGTTGATGACACATCGAAAGAAGGAGATGCATCAGAAAGGGAAAGTGAAGAGACAGTGGTGATTGAGAAGGAACCTGAAGTTGTTGCCAGTGATGTTGAAGTTGCAAAAACACACGAGGATAAAGTTGTTGAACATGAAGAAAAACCAGAAGTGGAAGATGTTACAACTGAAGAAAGGGATGTTGATGAGATGCTGGTGGTTGAGAAGGAACCTGAAGTTGTTACAACTACTGAAGAAGTTACAAAGTCAGGGCTGGATGATGTTGTGGAACATGAGCTGCAAGTTGAAGATAAACCAGAAGTGGAAGTTGTTGCTTCTGAGGAAGACAAGGAAATTGAGGAGAAACTGGTAGAGGAAATTACAAAATCACAGGAGGATGAAATTATTGCACATGAACCTCAAATTGAAGAGAAGCCAGGAGTGGAAGATGTTGCACCTGAGGAAGAAAGGGATAGGGAGGAGACAACAATGTTTGAGAAGCAACCTGAAGTTGTTACAAGTGATGCTGATGAAGAAGTTGTAAAATCACATGAGGCAGTGGTTGTAGATCATGAGCCACAAGTTGACGAGAAACCAGAAGAGGAAGATACTGCATCTGATGAAGAAAAGAAAACCGATGAGACACGGGTTGTTGAGGAGAAGCTTGAAACTGTAACACAGGTTGTTGTTGGTGAAGTAACAACAGTAGAATCTACACATGGAATTTCAAAGGAAACAATCACAATTGAGACAAATGTTGTAAAGCATGAATCTTTTCCAGAGACACTTGAAGAACAAGAAGTTGAAAAGGAATCTGAACCTGAAGAAGAAACAAAAATCAAAACTGTTGAGCGAGATGTTTCAGACAGAGAAAGAACTCATGAAGAGAAATTTGAAGCTGTAGAAGAGTCAGAAGAAGCCAGTGAGGAACCAATGGTAGAAGACACTGTTGAAACTGTGGACATCCAACACATAGAGACTATTGAATCACAACTGCACAAAGCACAAGAAACAGATACCGAAGAAGATTCAGTCCTTGACCAGAAGGTAATTGGTGAAGGAGAACCTACCCTTGAAGATGCGGAATTCAAACAGAAAGATGATACTCAAGATGAGTCTGAACCTGAAGGTGATGTTTTAGAGCCAGTTGAAGTGGTTGCCGAACCTACCAAATCCGATGAAGAAATTGAGGAACCTGACATTGACAAAGAGACTGAAGTCCCAATTGTTGTAGATATCAAGGAAGATCAGAAATACACTGAACCACAAACATCGGAGAGCATTGTCGATATTTCCAAGGGAGAGGGTGATCTTTTGTCTGAACCCTTAAATGAAACAGACAAGCCTCAAGATGATGAAACAGTGGAACCAAAAGAGGAACACACTGGAGAAACTCTTGTAACGGTCATAGAAAAAACTTTTTTGGTAGAAAAGACAGAAACGAGTCAAGAACAGACACCTGAGCATATAACTGATGAGTCTGTTGATCAAAGGACATTACCTGATGATGTTAAAACTTTCCCAGAACAGTTAAATCAGCAAGATAGAGAAGTTGTAGGGCAAGATGTACTTTACGAAGTTAGCAGAACTGAAAAGGTCACAGTTGATGAAAGTACTCAAGATACAGTTGTTACAGAGCAAGTGACATCAGTGCATATTCATACACAGAAGACAAGCTTTGAAGTCAAAGAGGAAATAACACAAGAAGAACCTGGTAGAACAGAGGAAAGCCAGGTCCAGCTGGACACACTGTCAGATGAAGATGATGTAATCGATGAGATGGTTGCAAAAGATATTGCTGAAACTTCAATTGAAGAGAGAGAAATGATTGAGCCAAAGCAGGAGGTGGAGCCTTTGGTGCAAGAAACACCAAAGGAATCTGATGATGTGTTTCAGGAAAAAGAGGAAGGTTTAACTGAAACAGACGTTCCTGAGTCAGAAGTGCCGGTGGAACATTATGAAGATACAGGACAAGAAGATTACAAGGTTTTGATCCAACAACCGCAAGAGGAACTTGACACTGCTGAAGAGCAGCCTTCGAAAGGTGACCTGCATGAGGAAATTGTAGAAATTGATCTGAATCGCCAACAAGAAGAGGAAGCAAAGGTGGAAGAAATACCTTCTAAAGCTGAGGATGAGACTCCAACAACCCAAGTGGAAAGAGAATTACCTGAATCAGACAATCAGTTGAGTGAGGATGGACAAGACAAGGAAGAATCAGAACCAGTTGAGAGTGATGATGTCAAATTTGATCGAGATGTCGTGGGTGAAGTGGAAGACACACCTGTGACACATGAACTTGGCTCCGAATTTGTTGAAACTCCAGCTGAGGATGTCAAAGATTTGCAGGATAATGTTGAAGAACAAGTGCCTGAAGATGCCTATGACCAAACTAGATACTTTGAAGAACTTCAGAATATTCCAGAAGAACCAGAGGATGAAATACTTGGCTCACCAGAGGGGAGAGTTGGTGTTGTACATTCAGAATCAGTGCGAACTGTTGTTACTACAAGTCGAATCATAGGCGCTGATGGAGTTGTGGATGAACACACGGAAGTGAAAGTATTTAAAAATGAAGAATTAGTTGATCAAAGAGAAGATGGATTGGTTGAAGCAACTCCTGAAGACACACTTCAAGAAGTAAGTTATGCTGAAGAAGATATCGCAAAAGTTACTGATGAAGTTGCTCCTTCTCCAGTGGTAGGTGATGATATTGAAAAGGATAGGGTGCCATCACAAGAGCTTGACCCAGTGAGACATGAAACTATTCAATCCACTGAAGAAGAGACCCAAGAAGTTGGAAGGACCAGTGTGGAAGAATCAGTGCCTGCTGAAGATGAAGTTGAAATTGAGATGGAAGCCGTTGAGGACAACATAAAAACAGAAATGACACCCGATGAAGAGGTTGATGTCTTCCCTGAAGATGATGTACCAAAGGCTGATGACATCACAGGTGCTGATGATCACTTCACTCACACAACAGAGGTCAGAGTTCACACGGAGATAACCACGAGAGATGGGACAGTTGTCCATGAAGAACGAAAGGTTGTGGAAGATGGTAAAGTAATGGTGGACTATAAAATGGATACTTTGAAAACTGATGATACAGTTGACAAACTATTGGAGGATGAAGGTATGGAGGATGAAGATAAACAGCTCGTAGAGCAGGAGCAAGAGGATGTTGCAGGTGCAGGTCCTGATTATGACAAGGAAGAGGAAGATCTCATGGAAGATGAAGAAGATATGAGCTCAGAAGAAGGAGAATACATGCCAGAGATAAGAGTAGATCCATCATCAGAATATGTTCAACCAAAAGAAGAAACAGAAATAGACGAAAATGGTCTGGTGGTGGAACCTGATCCATTCACGGAGGAGAGTGATGTGTCTTTGGATGAACGGGAGGGAACTGAACAGAAGACAGAGCAAGACACAGAGGATGTCCTTCTCACCAGCAAAATATCAATTACCAGTACTCGTATTGTTGATGGCACTACAGTCAGTCACACAGAGATGACCCAGTCATCATCACATGAAGAGCAAACGATTGACTCTGGTCAACAGCCTGCAGATGAACGTCCAACACCTTCGGCTCAAGATGGACCTGAAATTATTCATGATGAGCTGCTTGAACAGTCAATCATCCTGGAATCTGAAGCATGTGTAGAATCTACGCCAAGAGAAGAGGAATCTACAGACCGCCCCAAGACCCCAGAGATAGCAGACATTACAGAGCACGAGGAGTTCTCTCCATACTTTCAAGATCAAGAGCACCATCATCCAGTCAGTGACATCCAGGTTCCAGATGCAGACTTGGAGGTCGAAGTACCCGAAATAAGTCCGGAGGATGAAGTTGAAATGGATCTTCCTGAACCTCCTCTTCATCCATATGTAGAGGATGGTGGCCAAGATGCAACTACATCTCACGAAAGCTACATGTACTCTTCAACTACCATAATTGCACCAAATGTTGATCACGTTAGGAGCGATGCAGATTGGTCAATGACCAAAGAGACAACTTACACAGTTACTGAGTCACATGTGGAGGAACGAATCTCCGTGCCTACAGATTTAAACTTAGACCAAAGCCCACCCCCACAAGTGGATAGTGTACAAACTCCTGAAATTCAGGAACTTCCCGACACACCAGACAGCATTCCTGAATCTCCATTAGTGGGCATTTATCAGTCTGACCGGGATCAATCTATCATCTCGGGAGAAGCAGAGGCTGCTCCAGAATCACAGCCAGATGATACTTCAGCGGATGTAGAAGAAAAACATGAACCTTCCCCTGAACCGGATGTTCCCATGTATGTAGATGGACCTACAGAGTCAGATTACTATGATCCTAGCTTAATAGCTCAGCCTGCTGCTCACGTTGAAGCTGAGGTCACAGGAGACCAAGAACAACAGGAAGAGGTTTTAGATGATGATGGCCCTCAGGAACAGCTTGTGGAGGGATCCCAAGAGGAACCAGCAGGAGATGAAATGGACCTGCAACAACGTGAAGGGGAACATCTGGTCGAAGAAGCACCCGAAGAGAATGTGCTTACAACAGAAGAGGACCAAAGATTGATGGCAGAAGCTATAACAATCGGAGTAATATCTGCCGCTCAGAGCACAGAATATGGCAACGTAGAACGTCGTTCCTTGGAAGAGGAGGCGATCTCCACCGAACCACTCGCTGAAGATCAAACTTCTGCTGATGTCACTGAGGATGATATCAAAGTGACTCCTGCAGCAGAAATTGAGTGCCCTCCTGAAGCTGAAGGCGGAGAGGCAGATGACGACACTGACCAAGTAGGTTTAGATTCAAAGGAGGATGAAAGTCCTGGTCCTGAAGACTTCATTGCCGATAGTACTTCAAGTGAGAATGCATCAGTGACAACAATAACCACCACAAGAACAGTTTACCGTACATCAGACATCCCCTCTGAAGATCAGAAGCCTTCAGAAGAAGATGAAGGACAAACGTACAGTGACAACATCGTTATAGAAGGTGTCCAACCTGATCCCACCACCATGCAACACACATCAGTGACTAGAACAACAACCACGAAAACAGTGTACCACTCATCATCAGGATTACCCTCTGATGTTGAACGTGATGTTGGCAGCGAGCAGTTTCAATCTATCAAAGAGATCTCCATGGGGCCATCGTCCCAGCTTGATGAAGCTCTGATGGCCGATGTGCCTGTCGGTGAACAGACTCACGAAGCTGCCTCGAGAGACGGCTCGACAGTGACGACAATAACGACGACAAGAACAGTCTACCATTCATCGGGTGATCCATCAGAGGAAGTTGAACTAGTAGATTCAATCGTAAAACCGAAAGCGCCGGAGGAAGTCGAAGCAGCCGAAGCAGACATCGAGGCTCCCCAGGAGGACGAGGCTGCAAAGGTTCCAGACATCTTGAAAAAGACCGACGAGTCGGAAGCGGTGGAGGAGGGGGAGGACGTGGACGATGTAGACAGTCCGACGAAACCGGTGGCAGTCCCTCTAGGCCAAGAAGGAGCAACCACCACGATCGTACGTCACACTTACGTGGTGACCAGAGAACGCAGGACGGAGACGGAGGAACCGAGCGAGTCAGAGGTATACACGGATCTCAGTCATCGCTGTTGAACGCTTTTCAAATTTTGCCTGCATTGCTTGACCGTTGATTTCGTTGCATGCCATAGGACGGTTATCACAGAAAAAAAAAACAATTACAAAAAGCTGGAAAACATGAAAAATTAAAAGCAAACTCGCAGTATTTTATGTGCTCCTGCTCTCCCGCAGACCATGTGGAGACCATGTATATGTTTTTGTACAGTTAAAAATTTTTCTTTTTCTAAGTTTTGATGTGTTTTTATCATTTTGCAGTGAACTTTTTGCAAGTGTATGTTTTTCAGTTCACTTCTATATAGCAGTATATTACAGATGGCAGTCGTTTGTCAAAGTCTCTCATTTTTCCCTACAACACCTGTCTTCTTCATTTACGCCTTTCATTCCAAGCCAGTCATAAATCCCTTCATGGTGCCTATCATGTACTCATACTCTACATATGCCTCATGTTCACCATCACTAAGAAACAAAAATTTAAACATTAATTTGCTTTTCTCTGTAAGTGGCAGTGATGTCGTAAAAAAGCATAGGGATTCCCCCCCCATTTTTTTTTATGTAAACACAGGCATATGTGATGACCAATAGCAATGTGAAAAAAAAATACAGAAATGCTGCTTTGTAGTATTTAACATAGGTAGCTAGTTGTTGGACAGACTTAACACATCTTTTCTTTTTTCCTGTGTATTCTATCAAATGGGCCATTTTCGTGTTTTCTGCAGAGGTTACTAAGAACATGCTGGATGAAAGAAATTCCTTCTAAAAAACCAGTCTAAATGGGAGGGGATCTAACCAAACATTAGCCAGTTTTTTTGGTCTTTGCCCAAATTCTCTCGCAGAATTCATATTTGTGTTTATTGTGGAGAAGATTGCGCCCAAGAGTTGTTGAAAATATATTTTCACAATAACTTCTCATCTCTCCTTTTAAAGTAGAATGTTCAATTTGATGGAAGAAAAAACGCTTTATCCTAATCTTATAATCTCTCTCTTTCATTTTGTACCAGCCTCAAAAAAATGTCTTCTTTCTGAAGAACTTTCAATAAGTAGATAGTTAATTACCCTAGAAAAATGATTGATTTATTTTTTCTTTTGCAAAACTTTTACATTGTGGTTGTTTGCACGTAAGTTGCATACATTTTACTACATGCCCCGATTCTTCAAAACTTCAATTTCTTTTTTAACTTTCCAACAAATAGACCTCCAAAGGTTTTGTAGTTTTGTGTTTTTTTTTAGGATTTGTAGTTGTAACTACTAAGAAGTAGAAGCCAGTCCTTTGATGCACTTTTGAGAATGCAAATAAGAAACAGCAAATTCTACTATATAAAAAGTCATTGTAGCAGTTTCATACATGACAGTAGGGCAACAACTTTGCTGCTCCTTGGAACGTTTCATCAACTTGAAATACGAGGACAAAGTCGTTGAAGCGTACTCTGTCATCAAACATGTCAGAATAGAACCAATAAATTAAACTAATAGTGGAAGCTGTAGTCATCAGAGTGAATGGAAGAGAAACTAATTCGCTTAGACTGAAATGTGCCAAAAGCAGGATTAAAGAAAACCATGTCGTCTTCATGATTTTGGTCACCACTCTGTAAATTGCCGGAATTTGCCGACATATTCTCCGATCAGATTTTTATTTATATCGGAACAATTTGTGATGGAAAAGGGAAAGGAGGGAGGGGGAGGGATTGCCTTTTGACATGTTGTTTCACTATCCTCAGCCTTTCCTTAGATGATTATAGCTTCCATGATATAAAGTTTGCTCATCATACCTTTTCCATTCTGCCAATGCTACCACCCCCCATACCGACCTTTGTCACCGCACTACCCGTTACCAATGCCTCTCGGCTCCAGGAGCCCCATTTTCATCTGTGCCAAGAATACTTCATTCCAAGCAAACCAAGGATAACATTAATATTGGAAAAATTACTGTTAATGCAATTTTGATAATTTTATTGCATACAAAGTCTTAGAGAACTCATTTTCATGTCACTTCTTGACCATTTGCAACAAAAAAAATCATGTAAAAATTTTCTCCCCTTCAGAACGTCAGTGAAACCCGACGGTATTTTCCATGAATTTTGTAACCTTTTTGAAAGAATGTTGTGGAAGTCATTTTGTGCTACAACAAACTTTCTTGTACAGATTGCATGAAAACATCCAAAGAAGCCATCATAAAATTCTTTTTTTTAGTTGTAACTGGTAGTCTGTACTGTTTGTTACCGTGGTATGTAAACCAAGTTGGCATGTAATTGTCATGTACATTGTGTGCTTTTTCATTTACCACTTCTCATTTATCTGCAGAAGTAATGTAAGTATCCCAGTGCAGAGTTCATTACAAAAAAGTCCTTTTTTTGCCAAAGAGCAAGTAGTAGTAGTTTGTGTAGAAACAGGAAGATAGGATAGACTTGTTTTAACAAAACTGTGTTATTTTTCAATGATGTGATGTTTCATGATAATCATACAATGCTTGCACAGTTTTTTTTTATTCAATTTTGAATGTTGTGCTTAAATATTTATTAGTATTGTAGAGAAAATCAAACTGAAAGCATGGTTTTGAATCCAAAGATAGACACTAACCTTGGGTCAATTTGCTCTGCAATAAATTATCATTCTCTTTGTGAAAGGCAAAGCCCTTCTCAGCTTTGGATATCACTGAGAGCCAATACTGTGTTCCATCACAATCATTTTTTTTATCATTGAAGGAACAAATGCTAGCATGTCCGGACCATTCATTTTGCAACTTTTTCCAACCAAGCTGAAACCCGCAGATTTCGACCGTGCTTTTAAACTTATTTTCTTTGTTGTTATGGTTTGTCTTAGTTTCAATAGTCGTTCCCATATTGTTTATTTTCTTCTTTCCAGGCCCTCATTTCTGAACGGCAAAGGACCGAGGTATCTCATTTGCTTTTTTGTTTTCTTACGAGCTGCATGCTTCTGTGCCCCCTCGTGTGCCACCAAAAAAAAAATTACAAAAAATAAAAAGAGCAACCACTGTGAAATGAATATGGATGTAGCTTTTGTCTGCATTTTGTTACTTTCTGTGTATTTATACTCTAATCGTGACAGGATAAAGTTCTTGTGGATTGTTGTGGAAAGAGTGAACATTTTGTAGTTTGATGTTGTCAAAAGAGGTTTTTCTTTTATCCATCGAAAGGGAAAAAGTTGTTTAAAAAAAAAAGAACAAAAGATTCGCTTGCTCATAGCACCAAGCAAGACTCCATGCCTCAGTTCGATGATTGAGTAAGGAATGGTAAGTCCCTTCATCGTTGGATCTTCATACAAACCCACCTGAAATTTTTAAAGCTTCGTGCAAAAATGATTAATCGATGCTTACTATGATCGGAGGAACCATTTTCAATGATATTTTCTGCTGCTTATAAAGAAGGAGGTGTTAATTTGTAGTCGCTATTGTTCAATAAAGAGGAGGGTTTTCCCCTTTCTCTGTTTTATTACTGAAAATCTTGTTCCTACTCACAAATCATGTGATTGTGTTCCTCGTTTAAATGACTTGAAAAAACTTGGTGATTGATACTTTTTCTCACTCAGTTGCAAGCGTACAGTCTGAAGTTTTCCTTTTGTAGCAGAATAAGAGAAGCTCGGAAGCTGTTTCTTAAAACGAAATGTTCATGTGAATGCTAAGAAGATGGCTAATCTTTTTAAGTGTTTTTACAATTACTATGAAGTTTTGCTGTTGTCGGGTTTGGAGTTGCACATTTTGCATATTAAAGCAGTCGAAGGTCATTTTTGTTGAACCATAATGTATGGAAAACCATTGTGATGTTCCCGATGTAACCTGAAACCTACATAATTCTTACAAACCAGTATAGATCAAGTATATGCTTGTATCTCCTGCCTCCATTTGCTTTTCTCACCGTATATAAGCAACGATACAGGATATAATACTCCTTGCATGTCATTATGAAGTATACCCTATCTTGTTAAACTAACCGCCCCAGATTGACAGAAACAAAAGAAAAAGTATCTTTTTTTTTTTGCAGCTTTTGACAATAAACACTTTTTTGTTTTTTTTTTATCTTTCACAATCGTACGTCACTGTTACTTTAGTACACCCATTTATATCGCTCATAAGCTCACAATGGCTGTACACGTAGATACACATACACGCACGCAAGTACAAACCTACCTATCTGCCTCCCTTGCCTCTCCGTCTGCCCCCATTATAGGGTTGCCGGTATGCCCGCCTACCTTCCTACATACATGCCTACATACCTACATACACATATGTATACATACATGTACGAAGGTCCGTACGAANNTGAATGCAGTGCAATGTGGCTTTTGTGTTTCGTGGACGCTGATGTTGGCAAAGTGATTTGATACTTGTTATTTATTAGACAACAGTTGCTCTCAAAACAGAAAAATGCCTGGTCAGGAACTCTGTGAAAAACAGAATTTCTTCACCTATTTCTGACAGGCTTCAACTCAACAACAAGAGTTGTCTCTCTACCAAAAAAAAAAAAAAAAAGAGAGAAAAAGTCATTTTTTTGTAAATTTTTATGGATTGTGATAAGGTCACATTTGAGATGAGCACCTGCAAGAAATCAAAGCTTGCAAATCGTTTTCTTGTCAAAGTTTCATATGCATTTAAAAGAAATTTTGTAATTAACAAAACACATGGCTTGCTATACAAACACATGGCTTGCTATAAACTCTGACCATCTATCCCTGGCATTAAAGCAACCAAACATTTCCACATCGTCGATGTTTAACTTGTTGGCAATCAAATTATCTTGATTGCTTTGTTTGTGTTTCATCACAGCCCCCCGTGGACGAAAGCTTCGGCACACCAACCCGCCATGGCCCTGAAGAAGAGAGTCGCCCAAAAATGGACCCAGCTACTGTCCAGGAACTGGCTGATTTGCTAAACGAGGCAGACGAAGGAGGTAAGACTGTCAACTTCAAAAATGCAAACAGAGCATGAAGATTGTGAGGTAGTTCAGTATTGATGTAATATTGGAGTCCTTTCTCCTTCCCTGACAAGATATTGCATGTCCTTCCCCACAGTGTGGTTAGTTCTGACAGAAACTGTCACTGAAAGGAAACAAAACAAAGGAACCATTCAATTGGACAGATCATTCTTGGTCTTGACTTGCGAGTTCTGTGACCTGGTAATTTCTCAACTTTTCTTGATCAAATGTCTTTTTTTTAATTGTTGATAGAGCCATCTGCAGACTTGCCCAAAGGAGATGAAGAGACCGGTCCTCGTGTAGAAGAAGACGACCATGGTCTGTCAGAACAGGCTGCTCCTCAACAGGAAGAAGCACCAAAAGTTAAATTATCACCCGAAGATGAAGCAGAACTGCAAGAGCTGTGGTCGATGGACTGGCCTCAACCAGGCGAAAAGCCGATCTCGTCAAACCTGGCAGAGAAAGTTGAATCTGCACCTCCCGTTCCCCAGGAAGAATCCGTTCCTCAGGAAGAGTCCGGTCCTCAGGAAGAATCCGCTCCTCCAGTCAAGATGACGACATATTTGGAATCTACTCCTAGGTCCGAGAGCAGCCAGCAGGACCAATCAGCCCCACCAGCAGACGATGGCAGCGGTGGTAGTCTGGTCATCAACTTTAACCCCGGTGCCCAGGCACCTACTGGATTCAACCTGACACCAGAGAGGGAAAAAGAACTTCAGGAACTGTGGCAGGAGGACACGAAAGGTACAGACGAGCAGAGTCAACCGCAAGAGGATGGTGACGATGGACCGCAGGTGCAGGAGAACATGGCGCCGAAGGGACTTCCCCCATCATCGTCCAATCAACGCAAATTTGAACTGACAGAGGATGACGAAAAACAGCTTCAACAATTCTGGGATGAACCTCCAGCTACTCAAGTAGAGCCTCGTGAGTTCCTCTCCATTCTGAATGTGTTGTTGCCAGAGTGTGTTTGTGTGAATATGTTTTTGTGAATGGGTTTCTTTGTCTGGAAACCATGCAGGTTTCAAAGATGCCACAGTGAAAGCACAGTGGTATGCATAGTGTTGGGAGAGGAGGCATGAGGGGTGGGTCACATACTAGTGTTTTCACCTTTCAAAAATTCGGACCCAGGTTCTCGCCATTGGTTTGTTCAGTATCTGGGTACACAAAAGTAAAACTTTTGATAGGCTATGAGTTCATTGTGAGGTGACAACTTTTCACATTAACATAACACCATGTATCCCAAGTAGGAGCGTGGCAATTTAGCGTTCATAGACGCGTACATTTTTGTGACTTTGGTCCACGTCCAGTGTATGTTTGTGAAACGTTGGTTCTGGGTAGCAGTTCTAGAACCGGATCTCAACGTCTTGGGTTAGTTTCCTGGATATGTTATGCAAACACTTGTTGATACATTCCGCAATCCTGCATTGCCCTTTACAATAATTTGATAGATTAGCCCTACGAAATAATCACATTTTTGCCTAGCATTAGTGGATTCTATCAGGGAAAAGGTTGCGATTATTTTGTGCGATGGATGTATCCTATTACCTCAGAGGTGATAGTTTGTGTAGCTCAATACTTGTAAAAACCGACTTACCAAATCAAATGGAAAAGAAGGAGCAGATAAGAAATGTTGTCCTTGTCAAGTTATTTTGCATTGCAGTCATAATTTCATTTTAATGTAAGTGGATCTATCATTTATTACATGCTGGCTTTATGCCTTCATTGGTATCTTCCAGCTCAAGTTGCCCTGCATTGTGGTCATATTGTCATTTACCAAAT
>VJOZ01001412.1:0-16348 GCA_009801055.1 Stichopus horrens | reverse complement strand
TGAATTGAAGCTGCTAAAAATCCTTTTATCACATCACACTATTGAGTGGTACACCATGTTATCACTGCCATATCCTTAGATCATTTTTATCTCCTCACAGTGATTACGTCCCACTCAAATAGGAAGCAATTACACGATCAATGAGGCATCAAATGCCTCAATTACCTCGAGCTGTATTTTAGGAAATCTTAGTTGTCATCCCAATACGGGGGCAAAAATGTGTAATTGAGAAAGGAAGAATGTTTTCTGGCTTCTTATTTAGGAGAAAATGGGATTTGGGGGGGGTTTTGATTCATCATGGAGAGTTTGTTGTATATGTTCATAGTTTCAACTGTAAACTGCCATCAGAAGTAGATGGTTTCTTCTTTAATACCTAGAATAGATCTGACTAAAATCAGTGTACTGCTGTCAATCAAGTGATGTATGCTCTGTCATGCTAGAATGCTGGAATTGGTTTTTTAGATGTATGGTTACCATCACAAAGCTTGCTTATATGCATGCCACTGTGGCATAGAGTATGATCACCATATATAGGCACAAATATTTTCAATAGAAGGAGGTGCATGTAGAACATATGAAGTCAGTGACTTTGAGATAATGATACTGCTCATTTAACTCAGATAGTATGGTTTGTGAGTCTCACTGATTGTTCTGTACTTGTTGCATGGGTGCAGTATCAACTCCCCCAGCTGGTGTATCAGTGTTTGTGTCCTACAGTTGAGAGGTTATCTAGCTAAACTCGAAGTGTGTAGTCTTGAGCATCTTAGTATTAAGTCTTCCTTGCACTTATTTTTATCCAAGGAGATTGAAATCCCCTATTCATTGAAAACCATAAAAGGGTGTTAAATTTCATGTCTACAGATTAGCACATACAAATACTAAATGTCACTTTTCACGTCACATATAGAAAATTAAGAAGGAGAATGCAATTTTTACCCATTGCCGCTGTAGAAATACCCTGGTAAACCAAAAATACTGTGAAATTCACAGTCCAATTTGATGACGTCACAGAACGGAGAGCGTGTACGCAAGAGTTGTATTGAGCTATGTCTTGAATGCATGCTTATCATGTGAATGACAGTCAAAATGAACTGTCTCCTGGTCTGAAAAAACCCTATAGATGTTACAGGTTCACCTGGAGATTTGACAGTCTGCCTTTGAAAGTTCAGAAAGAGTGAAGTCTTTTGAATGCAAAAAGAAAAGTTGTACTTGTAAAGAAAATGACAGAAAATGCATGATGTAGTGACACAGCACAGAACTGATGTTTCATCCACAGTATGCCTGGTAAAATACGTACATTCAGCCTGTTTCCATATGATTTTTCTGGCTCCCAAAATGGTGGAGGTCGAAGGTCCTTTGGGGTCAACAAGTGTCAAATAGTGAAAACCTTGTTAATCAATATTTCAAGATGGAAAACTTGTACAGATCTCATATTCGCTATGTGGGTGAGCATTATTGATTACAAGGAGTCTATTGTTTTTGGTGGAGTCAAGGGTCATTGAGGGGTGAACAGGGGTCAAATGGTGAATAGATTGTAAACAATATCTCAAGAAAGAAAGCTTGTACAAATCTCATGTTTGGTTTGTGATTGTATCTTAGTAAGGACAAAAAATCTATAGTTTTCAGTGGGGGTCAACAAGATCAAATAGTAAACACTATGTAAACATGATATCTCAAGATGGGAAACTTGTACAGATCTCATATTTAGTGCCTTATTGAGTGTAAGAAACCTATTGTTTCTGGTGTAGGTTAAGGGTTATTTGGGGGTCAAATTGTGAAAATATTGTAAACACAATATCTCAAGATGGGAAAGCTTTTACAAATCTCATATTTACTACGTATGTATGTTATTGAGCTTTCACAGATCTCATTTTCAATATGTAGACATATTTTATTGAGTGCAAATAGCCTATAGTTTTTGACAGAGGTCAAAGGTCATTTGAGATCAACAGAAGTCAAGACAACCGTGTACTGTATATCTGGTATGCAGTAAAGCTCTTGGCTATATCTCTGCAGTATGCAGTTGGGCAAACTCAGATACCCACAGTGGATACCCACAGTATCAAGCCACCAACATAGGTCAGCAGATGTCATTACACATCTCAATTAGTGACATTGGTAGTACTGCTGTATTGCAATAACCAATTTACTGCATTTTAAACAGCTTCCTTTCCTCATGCAGCATGAGAGATTCTTGAAAAATAATGAAATCACCAAAACCACAATGCATTTGTGCATTCTGGTTTATCATATGATCATATAATGAACTCTTCTTTAACTATATGGCATATAATTTGTTTCCTTTTAATTATATCACGTACAATGTGCTCTTGTTCGATTATATTACATGTTTTCTAATGGAATATATGTCATAGTTTGTTTTGTTTCAATTATATCACATAGGCCTATGCCTTTTTGTTTCGTTATATGTCATATAAGGACTTGTACGTCACAAAATTTGTTTCATTTACATTATATCACATATAATGTGCTTTGTTTCAACTAATAAGACATAATAAGTTACATGTCAAATAATGAATTATGTCATGTATTTGTTTTAGTTTTACTATAACACATACAATAACTTTGCTCAAAACAGTTGTACCACATACCAGACTTAAAGACTTTTATACACCATATAATGCAATTAGAACAAATAATAACTTTCAAATGGCACCTCATATTTAGCAGCTAGTTCAAACTCTTTGTCAAAACATTCACTTTCTGCTTTACCAGTTACAAACATGGTTGGACGACTGCTTGGACCTAATCGTCATGGAGATTCGCATAAGCTACCGCTATGGCAGACCATCAGTTTGACGAATGAAGATGCTGGTAAGTGTGTACTAATATCCAATCTTGGGCAACTTGTGTAATAATTACATGATAGAAAATGAACCATTCAGGTTTATTTATTTGGTTTTAAGTGTCATGTAACTTGGAGTTTTTTACTACAATTTTTACAATGTGACTTGAGCAAATTTGTCTAATACATCGCATTCCTGTTTTCAAGATTGAATATGATGCTACAGTACAACTCATAGCTGAACACCCTGAAGGTAAAATTTACATATCAGTACATCCTATCATAATCATGGAACCCACCAGAAGTAGCTTTATACTGAACTACCAACATTGCATGTACAAAATAATCTTTTGGACTGCATAATTTGCAGAATATCATAAACTACAGAACAACAGTCCAGAAGTTGGATCTTTGTCAAGAAATTTGTGATAGATTTAATGGGCACCACCACATGGCAATGCTTAAAATTGCATTACTATTCAAGTTTGACGTTCAATAATTATAAAACTGTCATTTTTGTACATTTTCTACCTGGTTTGTACTAGCTGTGGGCATATGAATTAGTACCAATGTGAAAAAAATGGTTGCAAATTTACTAGTACCAATTTAAATCATTAACTACTAAGCTCATTAGTGTTCATTTGTATGTGTCACATGGGGACTGTATTAGCTTGACCACTGAACTGTCAGTAGAAGATCCCTTTATAGGAACCTTGACACAAAGTTTACAGGTTTGAGAAGACTAACTGAATAACTCGAAGTGCCCCTTTAATGTCTAGATCTTTGTGCTCCTCCTCAAACAAAGTTGAGTTTCAGTTAGGACACAATCTGACCCATTGTGCAATAACTCAATTATCATTCATGCACAATTGGGATATTTGAGATGTTGTATGACATTTAAGGGGGCACCTTTATAGTAGGAGAAAACTATTGTGCAGATTTAACAACATGGGCCATAGGGCCGACATAGAAAATCCTGGACTATAAAGTCATGTTTACCCTAAGATAGACCACTAACAGAGTATCATCTTGACAAACCATCAACATTGTACAAGAGAAATCTGTTGGAGGAGAAGCACTTTGCATTAGTTCATAAAGTAGGCCATAGGGCCCACATGAGACCTCAGACTGCAAACATCTTAACACCCTAAATGGTCCACCACCCACTGTATGGAACATTGTGTCCAAGTTTCATGCAAATGCATGAGAGCATGACAGTGGAAAAGTAATGTGAACAGGACAGATAGACAGATGGATGGACGGATGGAGTGATGCTGCACCATTACAATAGCTCACCCTAGCTGGCATGCACTAAAAACATACAAGTATTTCTTCCAGATGTATGACATTGCAGTAATTATCAGTTTTTAAGTTGTCCTTCCTGCCCTCCCTTCCTACCTATACTAGAATTTTAAACCTGTCCACCTGACAGCTGCACAGTTTACAGCTGTTTCTCTATAATGGCCGTGAACACAATGTATATGCAATGTAGAAGGTTATAAATCTGTCAAAGGTGAGTGCAGACCTAATCAGAGATGTCACTTTTCTGATTTATGCATCCATCAAAATTCCTGATCTTTTGGGGGACTTCAGAGAACACCTGCAACTAAGTTTTTTGATGGCTAGAGATGATGTGAGGTTGAGATGTATGGAGATGATGTGAGGTTTGAAATTTTTATTCCATAAGAAAGATTACAATTTCATGAGTGCTCTATTGATTTTCCTTCATGTAATTACATCGTTCAATCAATGGATGTACAAATGGGGCAGATGCTGATTACCTTCTTCTAGTGGTCTATTTGAATTTTAGGGTACATTTTCTAATATTTAATTGGAAAAATATAAAAGCTCTTCTCAGCCCGCAGTCATCACGAGGTTGCGGTGAGCTGTGAGGTCTGTCCAGCAGTGTGATGCTTTTAGAAACTTTCAGATATTTTTGTAGATACTGGTGGCATTTCTTCCTAACATAATGCAACTGATAAACTTTTGGCCAGGTTTATTCAAACTTGTCTTTGTTTCTAATCAGGACCAACAGTTTATTTCGTATACTTGCAGTCAGTCACAAGTTTGTGTCAAATGTGGAAGAATGTTATATTTTTTTTGTTGCATTCAGTCAAAAGACCACCCGTGACTCACAAAGGAAAAGGTGGATCAGAAAGAAAACATCCAGACCCAGAGAACACCCTCAAGTCTCTCATTCAAAACTTCAATCGTGTTAAAAGGAAGATGGCCAGAGAAGTACACAGCGACCTCGAGAAGTTGGTGAGGTATGATTGTAGCTATAAAACACTTAATTTCCATCTTATTCACACAATTTAATTAACCTATTAATTACTGGTAAGTAGAAAACTGATAATAAATTTAATACCTAACACCATAGCCTGTTCAACTCACTCTGCATAAATTAATATATTTTTAGTTTCTGTTTGGTAAAGCCTGGGAAAAAATGAAAATGACATAATGTTATAATTATGTGTTAGCATCACCAGAGTGTTACTTCAGTAATCATGATGACATTACTTCATTGTTTTCAGGGATAGACACAGGATGTTCAAACAGAAGTTTCAGTGCCTGAATAGGAGCATGCTGTTTGAGAAAACAGTGCAACACATGAAGGGCGTGTCTACCGCCCAGCCAATGCAGATAATCACAGAGGACACTAATACAGAGATAAAACCATCCAAGTGGTAAGTGTGATCCATTTAAGGAAAGTGACAGCCATCTTGGTATCCAAGACTGGAATGTGGCTATCAAAATGAGAGAGCTTTTAGAAAGAGAAATGTAAACCATTATCACACTCAGAACGGATTTGCTGCCACCAAAATATTAAAGGAATATTCCACAGATATATGATCTTTAATGGAAGGGAGACTAATTTCTGACTCCAGGCATATATCAAACCCAAAGACATTACTGTTTGAATATGGTGTAAGACTTCTCCGGTCAAGCAAGATTTTCAATTGCTTCAAGGTTTCAGAAACACCATGCAACAGTAGCAAATAGTTGCTAGAGATCTTTCTTGTTCTTTGAAACTGAAAAGCTTTTCAAATAAGAAGCCCGTAAAAAATTACCTTACTGTAGGTATATTGTTAATTGACCTTAAAATATGACAATTAAAGTCATATCTCTTAAACTACTGTAATGTTTCTTTTAAGAGAGTCACAATTAAAATAAAAATAAAATATATCAAAGAAAATCAAACTGTATGACATCATAGATTTCAATTTATGTACCATCTTTAACTAGATATTTCTTTAGGAATCAAAGCATGTTATTGCAATATGGTTTCACCAATAAAGAGAGGAAAATATTCCTGATTTTTTTGACATGTTAATTTTCATCAATGACCGGTCTATTTTGGCTAGTGAACAGGTTCTTGAAAGATATCAACCAATGTAAACAGGCATGTGCAACAGAATTGTACAGTCTGTGTATTTGCTCAAGTTAGTGGTAAGTGGACGTGCATGCATATTTCTTTAATGTATCTTGTCTTTATCTTACACACTATTCTTGAAGGTTTATAGATCTGAAGTCCGGAGCTGAGAATATAGTCGGAAAGGATGACAAAGATGTCAACAAAATGTTACAGCAACTCGCCAGATTCTCCCTTGAAGATGCCAAGTCCATACCAAATGCAAAAGTGTGTCACGTAGTGAATTGTGAAGTTCATAAAACCCTTATTCAATGGCCCTATTAACCTATTACATTGAATTCAAAGGAAACATGCAGCCTATTCTTATCCTTGATCCTCAGCAGCAGACTTGAGACATTTAAAATTCTCACATCATTGCATGATACAGCCAATATGTTAATGTTTCATGGTAAACCGATCATAAAACCAAAATGGTAGTAAGTTGTTTTTGATTTAATATTGACAAATCTCTTCATCAAATATCTTTATATCAAGGTGGATTTATATTCATAAACATTGTGAACTTCAGTTTTGATATTTGCTGATTCATTCTATACGAGGGAGTTCAGCAAATACTTATGAGTTTTCCATACATCAGCATATGAAACTAAGTTAGGACCCACATTACATGTAAACACACATACTGCTAAAATAACAGGTAATTGTTGGGTTTTTCCAGTCATCTAAAGTAGAACTGGGTGGTCAAGCCTAACTCTGTAATTTGTTCAAATGACATAATTTCATTCGATTGAAATTTTCACCACATGGGTTCAAAATTCATGATAGGTTCTGCATGCTTCAATACAAATTTTGCGATTTATCACATGGTCTTGGACAAAATTGTAATACCGGCAAAACACTTGAATAGTGGCAACTTGAAAGTAAAAACATTTTCCCCCCTTTACTTTTAATGATTGATAGCTTGAAACAATCTCTGCTCCTTTTCATCGTACAGGAGAAACTTTGTCTTTTGGTGATGTCAATGCCGGCCAGCGATCTCCTCACGATCCCTTCACAACAAGCACTGAAGTACGTGTTAGAGGAAATCCTCTGGGCATCACCTGAATCGCTCTCCCAGTGGCTGAACCATCGTAAAATACCCCTCATCCTACAACAGGAGCAGTCACTCAGCCATTAGATGGCATGTCAACAACAGGAGCAGTCACTCACCCATTAGATGGCATGTCAACAACAGAATTGAAACGAACATTCACAAACTTTCGATATTAACTTTATTGCAACTTCAAAAATAGTCAATGTTGATTTACATCGAACAGTTCTTGAGAATATTATTACAATATTGCAAAACATGAAAAATATATTCAAATATTTCAAAACCTTCATTTTAAGTAGGAGTCCTGTCATCATTTCCCACCGTATCATCAAGACGACAAACTCATGTCCATTAAGCAATATCGGAAGTGTCAATGTATTACAAATAAAAGTCTGGCCATTTGGACATAAGAGAAGAGCAAACAGTAGAATAGGGATTGAGATGTCAGCATATAAGGGCAAGAAAAACAAAACAAGACAACAAAGGAGAGAAGTAGGATAAAGTTTGTTTTGGATGAATCAACTGGCAGATGATATATAATGATAATACATCTATTTGAATGTGATATATTGAGAGAGTTTCAAAGGTGATTGATTGACTCATTAAAGCTGCTCATGTGACATTAATCTCTTCTTGATGTTACTACTTAAACATTACAGTATATTCTTTGCATGTACTCCTGTATGATACAGAATAATGCTATTACATCAAAGTGGTATATATACAAATGCCCTACCGATGCTTCATCTTTACTCACAAAGAGTGAACGTACTACATTAGTAACGTTTGAAGAGAGTTATCGAGCGGAGACTGACGTCAGCTGAGATGTTAATGAGTAAACCAATCACCTTTAACAAAGAAGAGGCAACAAGCAAAGCAAACTTAGACAGTTACCAATAAGCCCAGATACATTGAAATGATTGTAAAACTATAGCTTGAGGTAATGGTCAACTTGAAATACTTCCAATTTACGATGTAATAACGATGTCCACATTAATTGAAGACTGTTTAACTGAGCATGCTCATTCTTGAGTATCTGTACCTGTGTCAGTTACCCTTTGTGCATAGTTTACGATTGATATCACAGGGTTTTTGTTTTACTTTCTACCACTTTGGGAAACAAAATAAGATCTCAAAACTGTTTAATACAGCAGATGTATTGATTTTTAGCTGCACTCTAAACTAGCAAGGTCCTGAATTAATCGCTGTTGGATCCAAGTCCTTTGTTTGGGATGGGACAAACTAGTGGTAGGTACATAGTGCAGTGGTATACGAGGGGGGGAATAAGGGTAGGATATGTCTCCAACCTTTTTTAAAATTTTCTGCAACTGAATATCCTCAGATCCCGATTTAACGCATCAAAAGTGTACAATACATGGCTCAAATACAGCAAGGATACCCTTCAAGACTTGAGAAATTAACAAAGTGTCCACAATTTGATATTTGTTGACTTTGACATTCAGGAAAAACACTGTTTCATCTTAATAATCTATACTTACCAATGCTACAGTATGTTAGTATTAACCAATACTGCCATCTTAATAATCTTATGTCTATAGGTCAATGCAACATATATAGAACTCTTACACAAGTTTGCATGACTGTAATGTAAAATTCAGCTAAATTACCATTGACTTAAAATCATGTAAGATTTAGACCAGGCTTCCTAAATTAAATTTCATGAAGTGTCACATGTATGGCAAAATTATGGTGATGTAGTTTGCTGGCACTGATCGCCATCGGAGGTTGGGGGAGGAGGTGTTTAAGGTTTCCTTTTCTCCTGTTACCCGTGAATATTTTTGTTTTACAGAAAGGGCTCAGATGCAAAATGGTGCAAAGTATGTTCCTTTCCCAGCCAAACTTTCCTACCAATGTCAAAGTTGATGGTAAATTATATCAGGTTTGAGAGAACTTCTCAACTAGGCTGAATATTTTCAACAAGAAAGTCAAAGGACTTTGTGATTCCTTGCCAATATTCATGAAGAACACAGTATAACATGTACATACCAATTTTAAAATTCAAACACATTATCATTTTAGAGTGTCTGCTAAACAGTTTTATATGTTTTCTGACCTCAGGTGACCTCAAATGAAATGTGACCTCCACAAAAATCGATGGGAATCACCTACTCACTATGACCAACCCACACAGTAACTATGGAATTTGTCAAGGTTACGCTTCTTGAGGTACGGTATTTACAAGGTTTTCACAGTTTGACCTCTGATGACCTCAAAAACAATTGGGATCATCCACTCACTATGAAACCTGGTGACCTCAAATGACCTTTGACCTCCAAAAAAAAGAAATGGGGATAATCTACTAAATGTGACCAACCCATCTACCAAGTATGAGATCAGTCAAGGTTACCCATTTTGAGATACTGTGTTGGAATACACACGCACACACAGAACACCACCATCGCACTGATTGATTTTGTCTTTGGCAAGGAAGCAAAAAATAGTTGTTTCAATATTCTTACAGTTATATATTTGTGCCACTCCAAACCACCACCATTTGGTGCCTAATTTAGACCAATGTTCGTCCATCAGTTTATGGTAGCCATTGATACATAGTAATCAGTGATCATAAAAAGTCCGCTGCCACTGTGGGCCAAAGATACTAATGAAGGGAGTCATCTACCAATTAGTCAAATAACAAAACTTAGGGTTAGTAAATTACTAAACAACTTTGATGTCAGACTTGGAACTAAACCATTGTCATAGTAACACAGTCTATATACATATTCTATCCACTCCTAGCACACACTTCATATCTATAAAAAGCAAACATGACATTTAAGTTGACAGATTGTCAAATACTGTACCAATATAGGCATTGTATATCAACTTAACATATGTTCTACTGGTACTGTATGTCTCTAGCTGGTGCCCTTGATCAGATCTACAGTAGGTCCAACATTTTAATAATTTCATCTTTATGAAATGCTATAAGACACTTGCATGTAAAAGGGAAAAAAAACAATGCACAAATGCATCATGCTTTTGATGAGATCTGTGCAAACTTTCTGTCTCGAGATCATGTCTGTAAGTTTCCACAATTTGACCCATGTTGACCTTGAATAACCTTTGAACTTCACTAAAAAACCAACAGATTCTTGCACTCAATGAGATTCTGAACATATCTGTCAAAGCTTCCTATTTGAGATCCGATGTTTAAGAGAACTGCATGATGTTTGCCTGTTGACCTCAAATGGCCTTACCTAAATATGAGATCTGTCCAAGTTTCCCATGTAGAGATATCATGTTTACAATGACCTTGAACCTCCACCAAAAATAATAGTTTCTTGTATTCCATGAGATACATATACCTACTAAATATGTGATTTGTCCACAATTCCCTTCTTGAGATCATCATGCTTAGAAGGTATGTGTCACAAACACATGCATACACCCCGTTACACACACAAGAGATTTGTCCATGTTTCTCTTCTTGAGATCCGTAGTATTTATAAAGTTTTCATGTTTTGACCTCCACCAAACACAATAGGATGCTTGTAGTTGATGTGGTACACCTGCATACCAATGTTTAGAAGGTTTTTATATTTTGACCCCTGTTGACCCCAAATGACCTTTGACCTCCATCACAAAGAATGGGATTCTTGTACTCAATGTGATACACCTACAAACAAAATACAAGATTTGTCCAAGCTTGCTTCCTTGAGATATCATGTTTACAAGGTTTTCCAATTTGACCTGTGTTTCCCCTGAATGAGCTTGACCAAAAAACAATAGAGTTCTTGTACTCCATGAGATACACCTACATACTAAGTATGAGATCTGTCAATGCTTTCCTTCTTGAGATATTGTGTTTGTAAGGTTTTCAAAATTTGACCCTTGTTGATCTAAAACGGACTTTGATGGCAGGGTGAACCTGACAGGGGTGTCAGGTTGCATATGATGATATGAAAGAGAAAAGGACTTTTCCCGAAAGGTTGGGAAGAAGCCAGAACTGAAGGTATTCAAGATTGCAAATCAGGATCTTGGTGACGATCCTCTAGCCCAACAATGAGGAGAATGTCCATCTTAGAATCAGAACCGGGAGACAGGTACAGAAGCAGCCAATAATAAAGACTCTCTTACTTTGATGGGGAATCTGCCTGACTCTCCAAGTTCACAGGACTGATGGCACCACTGTTAGTATTAGAGACCTAAACCGGACCTGGCAACTACACTGGACCCAATGTCCCCAAGCAACCTGATCCCTTCAAACCATAGAGACAGGTCCACCTTTGATTCAAATCCTTGATTCCTGGCTACAGACAGGCTGGAGGTGCTCCCCTATCATTATATAGACATACTGGGATGACAGGCCTCCCCTGACAATATCTGGATTGGCAGATGAAAACTGGGCTGCGAGGCACCATGGAGAGGACCTCCATGTTAATGGAGAGGGGGGAGTCATATCAATGACACTTTTGAATACACATCATGCATTTTAACAATATATATATACAAAGATAGAGGTTCATATAAAGTATCAAATTTTGGTCAAAAGATTAAGTTCAGTGTTGGTGCCATTAACTGAACCAAATCATTCCAAACAATTAGTTAGAAAAAGAATATTAGTTGGCAATTTGGACTCCATCAATATATTTAAAGAACTGGTCCTTGACATTAAACTGTAAACATTAAACAAACTACAGCACTTAGTACATTATTGTAGTATGCACCACTTTAATGGTGCACACTCAAAAGGCAGCTTGTTTTGTCCAAGTGAAGACATCAGGTTCTGATGATATTATAAGTAAAATTGTATCTCTAAAATGAAGATGGCCGTTAAAAAAAATAGACCAATATGAGAGTTTAAGTTGCTGTCTAACAATACAGCTCTTTATTAAATTGATTCAAAACACATGACATTCTAAGGTGAAAGGAAAATATGTTGCATTCGTAAATGGTCTTTTTCTTCATGTAGTAAGTCTTCGTGCTACCAGAGATCATCAGATGAAGTGTCTGGTAATGCAGCTGATGGCATGTCCACGGCACCCTGCTGTAGTTTAGTTTGATATTTATCCTCAACTTCATTCTTCCAAAACATTTTTAAGTGTTTCATATGCTGCATTAATGATTCCCCATGATATCAATGCTCTACTATAGTTCAAATGAACACCCATAAACATGTTTCTTAATTTGTAGTTTCTTTCTTCGTATATTTTTTTGAAAGTGTAGAGGAAAGATCTGAATTTTCCTCCAACTTTTGATTGCATCCTGGATTTAACGACATTGACAGGGAACCAGACGGTGCTGATAAATGCCCCAGTCACTGCACCACTGACAAAGTCATTTGTCACCTTTCCTGCTGATGTCTTTGCTTCTGGTAACTTAGATTTGACTTTCCCTCTCAGGCTAAAAAAGACTGCATTGCTAGGCCCATTGCGTAACAAAATGGCAGTTAAACCGCGGTAATATTCTCTTATACCGTACATTCGCAAGATCCTGAAGGCATGAGCTGTGTTGGAGAATTTATTAGCACGACGTTGATCTTGTAAAATTGTCTGTACTCTTTCAAAAGGAACCAAGATAGCCTCTGTTGTTCCTGTAAGGTTGAGGGAGACCAAAGTCCTGATTAGGTAATTATTAGTTAATTAATAAAAACAAACAATCTACACAATGCTTCAATGTAAACCATACTATCACCAGGTATTTGATTCTGATTAGAAACATGACTTCCATTATAAATTTGACTGGATCTCAAATATCTAACATGACTTCACAAGACTACCTTTGACCACCATACAGCAAAAAGAATTATCTTTACACAAAGCTCAACACACTGTTTCTTCAGACACAAGAGTGACTCTCACTTCTTGACTATTCTTGAGTACTTGAATTTATGATATTTTTATATTTTGGCCTCTGTTGATTGTCTCTATGAGCTTGACCTCAATAAAGGTACATCTATTCGAGTATGGAGAAACATATAAACTCACAAATATAACTAACCAAAGCTATAAATCATGATTTACTGTATCAAAGATGACAAGAGTTTTTGAAGTTAATATTTGGCCTATAGTAAAGGCCATTGAAAGGCTCTTACTATTTCATACTGTACTAGCTTTAGAAGCCCACTATTGATACTTCTGCAGTGTGACGGCTGCATGTATTAATCACTCCTTCATGTACAGTACAGTACCAACTGTACACTGCATTTCCGGTATGTTTGTAGTGTACAACTTCAGCAAACCAAGACATACTTTGTTTTGATAGTACTAGCATCCTGTTCAAGGAGTAATGCACTATATGCACCATGGCACATCTTGCACGTTTAACTAGCGATACTTCATTTTACCAGCATTAAATGTTCTTTCTGTACCAGTTGTAACTTCCTTAAATCCACATATTTTTATACTAATACTACTTGTTACACAAATTTTATTAAATGTTAAGTACATCTAGGCTAGAAGGACTAATATGAGCAATTTTGTCACCTCCATCTAACACATTTGTATTATTTGCAAAGAGAATCCCTGGTAAATCTGGCACCGACCTCAAAGAAATAAAAGCACCAAACAAAACCATGATAACATCAAGAAAGGAAGACAGTTGTGTGAGTACCAAATAAAGTGAAACAAGCAGTATTGACACATGTATGGACTCCTTAAAGTGAAAATAATCAAGTTGGAAACATTCCATGCAAGTGATACTATACTACACTCCCTAGGTCCAGAACCAACCAGGTGTAGGCAAGCACATGTTGTGTACTAGTAAGATTCCTCCACACAAATGTCATCTACGGTACTGTGGAAATACCAATTTAAACAATACAGCTGTGAGCTGTCATATTGGTATGGTACCCAGGTATCTGGCTGGAATGGTACAAAAGATTACCCAATTCCTAGTTTTAGCAGAAGGAATTGATGAAAACACTACCTGTAATTCAAGTAAACTGTATATACCTCAAAGTAACATTCCTCCTTCAACTGATATCCATCGGTATTGACATTTCAACAGACATGATTAAAACAAAAAGAGAGATATAGGTGACATAGTGTAACATTCCCATCAGATAGTGTGCCACCAGACAAGATAAATACAAAATAAAATAATAAAACTTAAATGACAGAAAACAAAATCTGTGTGCCAGTAAAAAAACAAAAGAGACCGGGTGTCAGGTGAAAACTGACAGTTTTCCAGGAGTTTTCCATACAAATAGAAATGTGTCTACTTGGTTTTCAAACGTTGATCTCTACTGTACAGACAATTCTTGAACAAACTGTGGGGATTAAAGGGATTTTATGGCTATGGATGGCATTTGCAGGATTATACAAAGTACCATATTGGCAGGAAATTTGTTTAAAATCTTTATGAGTTTTATTCTTAAATGACCACGACTGAAATCTGACTCACTGTACACTAAACCGTGTAAAATGTTTTCACTGAGGTCTGTATTAGCTCATCTGATGTCTAACTGCTGGACATCCAGGAAATTGGAATTTCCTCATGCCCTCCTTTTGTCTCTGGTGACATTTAACCTTACAAAAGTCAGAAGTATTGAAGGTTCACACTCTCACTACTGAAACTATGAGTACAGTATCAACTACTTGGAGGACTGCAGATCTGAGGTAACCTACACTACACTGTTAACAATTTTTCATCTAGTGTCAATATAGGATAACTAACATGTCACATGTGGTTGTCACATTCACAATTGGTTATCCTGCCGAAGGTTATGTCACATGTACTGTACTGTAGCCTACAGTATTTTTAACTAAGGTACGGTACCATGAACACACTTGCATTTACACCATTAGCAACTTCATCACTACTTTGCTTCAAAAGAATTTATGATATTGTAAATAAAATCTAAATTTGACTCAAGGAACTATTCAACTGAATACTTCTGAACTATTCAACTGAATACTACTGGTTAACCGAAGGACAACCTTGTCACAAAGTTTTGTTGTCCAGGTAAAGATTATGGGCATCTTGAATGCCAGGGTTACTTCTAATCTTCATAATTAACCTATGTTTAAATGTTGTTTCAAACCTAGGGGACTATAAACATTACACATGTACAGTATGCATGTATGACAACTCAACTGAACATGTAACTTCAAATACAGCACTGAAGGCAAGAACAAAAAATATACCTTAACTTGTAACTTGATGAACATTACAAGATTGAAATTTCTGATTCTGTAAAGGATCTGTTAGCTCAACTGTCTTAAATGCACTGTTAGTTAAATAAAGCAATGCACAACAAATAAATATAAATGCTAACAAATGTTCACAGACTTCAGAAAAAATCGGTTCAAATCCTGGCCGGATTTTAAAAAAATCCGGCTGGATGCTGGACTGGGAGAAATCATCAAATCCGGCAGGAATTCCGACCGGATTTGAAGTTCGGTACACCACAATGCAACACTTTAAAAAGAAGTAAAATTAATCACCTGATAACACAGCAGCAGTATGAAGTGTAGCTGAATGTGGTAGAAAAGGGCAGTTGCTTTGAAGGATCCTCGAGTATTGATCGTATAAACCAAACATCAACGAAACTGAAAATGTCTTTTGAAGAAGAGGGGGAAGTACCCCTCGGTAGAGTTGACTCAAACCCTCCTTCTTGACTTGAGTAAAGGCACTGGTACCAGAGATTCCAAAAACCTGCTGCCGAAAGATGATTTTGTTGAGGGGGAAAGTGATTATGATGTTGAAGAAAGCAGCACCACCACCAGAGGTAAATTCTACCCAGTCTGGTGCATGACCCATCACAGGATCCTCCTTGGATAAAGTCTCCATTAAATCACCAGTTTGGTAGAATTATCCATAATACTGAAGGCAAAAGGAAAACATTACGGTACTGTGAGAAATATTTTAATTCTTGAAGCTCTACTGTATTATATGTTTATATCATTGTGATGTATTCTACATAGCCATGTAGCAACACACCAATCATTCAAAACATTTCTACAATTGCACCAACACTAGCATTTCTGATACACCCTATCTCACAGCACCTACCAACATTACAACAAGAAAGCCAAGAGGCTTAGTGATTCCTTGCCACTAATACATGCACTTCCATTAATTTTTCTAAGTTGCAATTTACTGCAGTAAC
>VJOZ01001411.1:0-14591 GCA_009801055.1 Stichopus horrens | reverse complement strand
GGCTGCATATTGGTTGCATTGTGCAAAGGCATCTCTAGTTCAGATTTTTTTCCCTTTTGACACAATCCAAATTTCACTGATTTGAAGTAGAAGCAAAAATATAGACAAGGATTCACTAGAGACACATATGTGCAAGTTAAAACAGAATTGAGTAGCTGAGGTACCTGTGGGCATTGTATGCGCTATTTGACTCATAAACAACAAGGATAGCCTACATTTCACCCTTTTGCAGAATCAGGCGATTGAATCCTTCAGGATTTGGTCAAAATTACAGTACATGGAGATTTCATATCAAAAAGAACTAAATAATTATAAAGTAGATAATATCTTAAGTCATGCAATTAAACTATGTCTATTTTATGAAGAAAATGAAAATGCAATTGATTAGATTGGAGAATTGATCGGACAATTTTTCGACAATTATTGGATTTGATGTGATCAGTGTGAGTGTTTAAAAAAAGGGGGTGGGGATGGCAGACTATTGCGTAGGCAACTGTTCGATGTATCTTATCAAATTGGTAAATGAGGTTCGCAAGCCTCGCAATTTGGAAATTTAATTGAATTAACAATGCAAACTTTGACGTCAACATGGATTCTTTTGTTTATCGACACTGCATGTTTTGGTGAGTTATTTCTTGTATGCATTATATGGAACCATCTTACGTGTGAGACTCAGTAGAACAACATTTAGGCCTGCTTTTAATATTTAAATTGGACCGTGGCAATTCCGAGAAACTGCGTTGTATCGCTCTGGATTGGTGAAAGTTTTTCTTCTATTCTTTTCTGAACGCGGACATGAATTTCAACAGGAATTTTGTTTTGGCTAGCGGAAAATGGTATAAACGCACTCAATCATGTTGTATAAAGTTTAGCATGTTGTGTAAAGTCAGGTATCAAGACAGGTGTGAAACCTGACATGCAAGTCAACCCCAGCAGAGCAATTGCAGCCAGCCATGATCACCTGCTTAATCAAACGAGTATTCCCCATGAGCGCTCGAACTGACTGTAATGTACCTAGCTGTGGAAATATGTGAGTAAAACTAATACTTTCCAACCCTTTCCTTAGAAATTTTAAATTGCTAGTGTTATTACTTTAGGGTGCACATATATACCAACTACATATTGTTTAGAAATAACTGTGGTAACTATTTGTCAGACATTCCTAAAAAAAAATTAGGGTGTTGTGTTATGAAAAGTTATGTACGCTCACAACTACATGTGCCAGACTTGCTGTGATCGACCCTTCTGTACTTACAAGCCTATACTGTACACATTCCTGTGGTCACATGCATATGTTCGTTTATCTTTTGGCCTACTCTTACTCCGGGCTAATAATCTTCTTGTCATTTCTGTGTCTGATACTTTACAGTCTTCTCAAAACAACTGCAAAACCTAACTGCTGGTAATGATTGATAGTAAACTATGCCAACCGCAAATATCAAGTATGAACATGTATAGGGATTATACGCAGTGTATATGCGGTGTAGATAGGAGGGTGTTTTCCTGTCTGCGAGATTATGCTTCTGTGTACTTGTTTAAACATTTTTATGCTTTTTTTGCAAAAGCTGTACTGTATGCAGCTGTGATGCCCTACCTTGTAAGCACAATATCTCAAAAGGGGAAGCTTGGACAGATCTCAAATTTGGTATGTAGGTGTACCACATTGAGTTAGAAGGACCCTATTGTTTTAGTGGAGGCAAAGGTCATTTGTGGTCACCAAGTGTCTAATTGTGAAAAACTTGTGAATGCGATATCTCAAGAAGGGAAGTTTGGACAAATGTCATATTTGTTATGTAGGTGTACCAAAATTATTGTTTTTTGTTGAGTTCAAAGGTCATTTGGGGTCAACTGTGGTCAAATTTTGAAAACCTCCTAAACACGATATCTCAAGAGTGGAAATTTGGACAGATGTCATATGAAATGTGTTGGTGTTTCTTATAGAGTACAAGCAGGCTATTGTTTTTTAATGGAGATCAAAGGTTCTTTGAGGTCAAGAAGGGTCAAACTGTGAAAACCTTGTAAATAAGCTGCATCGTCATATCTGGTATATGTGGGCATGGCATTTACACCTACACTGACAGCATCAAAATTAACAGCTAACAAGTACACCAAAAATGCTGTGTATACCCAGAAAAATGGATAATAAAAAAAAAATCAAAGCTTTGCGAAGATAACAATGTTGATACCGGCTTGCTCAGGTAGTCAATCAGAGAGTACGTAAGTGAACTGAAAACATATTTTTACCTTCACAATGATGTGTGCCTCATTGGCCAATCACATGTACACCACTGGTTGAAGTAACATTTTTCCTGTAATTCTTGCCAAAAAGAAACCTCAGTGATATAAGTGGTAAAAAAAAAATAGCTATTTAAGGTTTCACCCACAGTTTTGTCCCCATCTACCTATCATTCTGCTTATGTGCAGTGGTCTGCTGTGAGGGCAAATCCTGCATGCCTGTCCTGCTGTCATGTTAACGTTGCATAGCTTCGTTGCAAATTACATACTGCACAGGTAAGTACGTACAAAGTATCATGGAGCTAATAGTTTCATGGTATATGAAGCCACGCTGGGCCAACACACTGAGTACACCGTGCATGCATGCTACAGCACTAAACTGAAGCAGCATGGTCAGAACCAATGCTTCCAACATTTATTCCAAAGATATCTTTGTGTTGATGCAAACTGCGATAATGTTGTTTAGGTTTTAGACTACCTACAGGAAGAGATTTCAGTCACAAAAGCCATTGTATCGCACCAGTTGCATTGTTGTCTGTGTACAATTTGTGCTGTGCCTACCACCTGTTCAGGAAAGCATGGTCGAAAGTATGGAGAAATACTTCAATTGGTAAAAGACCCTACACTAGCAATCCGCAATATTTTCACAAACTTTAATTCGAAGATTTCCTCCCATGAGATATTTTTGTCCAGAGTGCCTTGAGACTTTTGCTATAGCCTAACATATACCTGTAAATATACATAATGAGATAGAGCTTAAAATCTTAGACAAAATATTTTGGGACACCCTGTGCCCCCATTCAGTGTTGGCTATAGGATTGCTATGAAAAGGGTACATTCATTTCTACAGTGCAACATTGGAGAGGGGCCCAGGGTTTCATGTTATCTTCTCACCTATAATTCAGTGTTATATTTGCAATGTATGACAAAATGTCCCGACAATTTTGTCCAAGATTGTAGCCGGCACATGTATTACTAACTGTTGTGCCTTACCCTAACAGTAGAGGAACATACTGGACTAAGATTTTCAAGTATTCCAACTGCTTGAAAATGTGCTAAATGTTGGGTCATCAGGAACAGGGTGGTATATTTTACAGTAAAAGTTTGTACATTCAAGTTAAAAAATGTGTGGAGAATATTTTCACTGTATATAGCAGTGTTAAACAAACCAACACAATTTCATAACTCCAAATCAATGCAGCTGAGATCAAGCTCAATCATATTTGCTCATAGCCACAGGGGATGGGTAAAAGAATTCACCGGCACCCCTAAATGTTCTACTTTAAGCATCCTAATATCTTCCATTCTGACCCCAGCCCCTCTCCCTCAATGTGTCCCTCAATGGCTCTGACCACTTAATTTGTTCAATGTTTGCATATTGTTACTTGGACCTGGATTCCCTACTATTTTGTTGGAAAGAAAAATGCATACTTTTTCAGGGTTGTGACATAATGCATTAGATGCTAATTGATGACAGAGTACTGGTAAAGTGGATTTTCCTGCCATTTTGTGACGGTGACATGTAAGAATAATCATTATTAAAGATACCATGGTTAAATTTCAGCCAAGGTAAATCAATTAAACCTTTGCATTTTGTATTGTTGTAGCAACTTTTCTTACTCAAGAGAGCTGGGTGTGGTTCACACCTTAACATAGACATTGTGTGTACAGTGAAGGTATCTGTGCAACAATCGGGTGAGCCACATACGCCAGCATTGGAAGTTGCACATGTAATGAAGACTTTGCATGCAGACATTGTAATCTCTTAATTTTATTGGGGCACCCCTTACTTTAAGTCACCCATTTCAAAGAAGCCTCTTAAGTCTTACAAGCCATCATTTCCAGTTGCACTGTGCATGCAGACTTTGTAGTCCCATTATATTACATCACCCCTTTGGGCCCTTATTTTCGTCATCCCTTTCAAAGAAGCCCCCTAGCCCGCAGTTGGACTTTGCACGCAGACTTTGTAACAAGTCCTATCATCTCCTCTTGACCTACCATCATCCACTACACCATGGGTCTTGCAAGTCGTGTTATTTTGAAAGGGAAGATTTTCATAACGATCTATGCCTAAGGCTTATGTTACAGTAGGACTAAGCCTTAGTTCTTTAACAAGACTAACTTAGTAGGCCTCATGTGAAGCCTAAAAATGTAACATACAGTACCTATACAGCAGCAGCACAGATCAGACTAGGTGCTGACAATGTGACCTGTGAGATTGAGAGTCGCCTACTAACTGTGGTGAGTAACGTGACTAATAGTGAAGGCTATGTAAGTTTTAGAACATTAATCAAAAACACACCAGGAAAACCTTTGATCTTGAAAATTTTTGGCCCTAAGTAGGCTCTATATCTTAATGTTAGTTACATGAGTGGTCAGTAGAAACATCTTTTCTGGAGAGTGTCTGTATTGTACGTAGTATATCGTACATAAACGTAACTACACTAGTAAGTACTAACTGTACTGTAATTGTGGAACAAAGGCGCACTACAGCAGCTTCTTAAAACTACTTTTTCTTTAATTAAAATTAATGGAAATTGTTTTTCCTGATATTCCATTCTGAT
Source organism: Stichopus horrens (assembly GCA_009801055.1). NCBI lineage: Eukaryota > Metazoa > Echinodermata > Holothuroidea > Aspidochirotida > Stichopodidae > Stichopus > Stichopus horrens. The sequence continues at coordinate 9,792 of VJOZ01001411.1, read as the reverse complement.
GCTTTCCCCGCAATCAAAAAGTATTGCAAATTTTTTTTTTTCGATCCAGTTAAATGTTCAAAAAGACAAATTGATATGGCACTTCATTGACTAACGTTTATGATCAATGTAAAGTAGCTGTGTAGGCTATTGCTTTTGGGTGCCGCCTGAGTGTTCAATTGGTTCCAGACGACAAACCAGAAGCCGCTTCTACGTATTTATTTCTGTGAGAAGAACCCTGTTGTTTTGGTTTAGGTCAAAGATCATTGCGTTGTGAACACCTTGTAGAAACAATATCTCAAGAAGGGAAGCTTGCACAGATCTCATATTTTGTTTGTAGGTTTATCACATTTAGTAGAAGAACCCTGTGGTTTTTTTTGGAGGTCAAAGGTCATTTGGAGTCAACAGGGGTCAAACTGTAAAACCTTTTAAACATGATCTTTCAAGAGAAGCTTGGACAGATCTTATATTTGGTGTGTAAGTGTACTGCATTGAGTTTAATTAACCCACTGTTTTTGGTAGATGTCAAAGGTCATTTGAGGTCAACAGGGATCAAGTTGTGACAATGAAGTTAACATGATGAAGCTTAGATGATCTCATTTGTAATGTGTAGGTGTTGCATCACTGTAATTGTAATATGCAGTTGTGCGTGTTGAAATATGATACATATCAGTCTTGGATTCATGAAATCAGTGAAACCACAGTGCATCTGTGCATTTTGCGTTTTATGTGTGTGTGCGTTTCCCTATATGTATTATATTTTGCATTTCACATGGTGTGGGTGATGTCTACTGGTACTGTAACATCAAAACTAATTTTCAGTTATTTTGCACTAAGATTTAAATATATGTAGAAATTATTCTTTTTGTTTAATAATTCAAAAATATATTTAGTTGAGAGAACTTTTGCTCCTATTATCCATTCTAATACCTTTTGGTGTAGAGTTTAGAAATCAACAATGGACAATCTAAATGTTTAGTGTTTTATCAGTGCAATATTCAATGTATCCCAGAAAACTGAAAGAATTACTGTTGCATACTGGCAAATTAAACATCAGCAGAGGAACAATGTGAAAAGTGTTCATTCTGTGTCAAATTTTGGCAGCTATAGTTAGCTGTTTAATATTACAGATTCAGCGTGATAATATGATGATCTTTAAGCAGAACATTCTAGATACCCATATGATTGCACTTAACCCAAAAATACACAGAGGGTTAAAAATAATCATTTTAAGTTGTACACTGATCAGTGGAAATGACATAGCATTATACTCTGATATTAACCATCAAACTAAAATTTAAACAACACTCCATAAACATAATCCACAGAGTTGCTGAAAGGGGAAAATGAAAGGACATCTTCAACGAAGGCAAGACTTTTTTCCCTTTTCATGAGGCATCTTTCTGGGTTTGCACTGCAAACATTTTTGTTGGCTCATGGGATGTTATACGTATTGAAACTTTTCCTACATTATTCTTAATAAAGTGCAGTTTTGTTTTGTTTTAAACAGCAAACCACTGGCATGTTTTTCTCATTCAAATGTAACTCTACCTTAGGTCTTTGTCTTACCAATATTCTATTTGCATTGCTAATCAAAACCACTTAAAAAAAGTTGCAACAACATAACAAAGAGCAGAAAACTTATTTGACTGATGTCCAGCCTAGAGTGATGTACTGCTGTAGATATTATTCATGGAAATATGTATCATAGTTAGAATATAGCTTACTGTAGTGACAAAGTAACTCAGAGAGAAGGACACAATTCATAGTGAAGTGCTTTCTTTTCTGGAGGAAGAAAAGTAAGAGAGACTGGTATGTGTTCTGTATTATTGTTTCTATCATGAGCAACTACTGAGATTTCAGAAATTGTGAAATGTGCTTAGCACTTTAGTGTGACTTATAAAAATTTTTAGATTGCTTTGTAAACTTGACAATGAAGGTCTTAAAATGGAATTGTGGTTGGTCACCTTGGCTTTGATTTTAAGATGAATAATTGCGGATTGTGTGTTACATTTAATTAGCTTACACATAATTACTGAAAATGAGCACATGCAAGTTAGTGTGAGAGTATGTGTGATGCAAGCATTTGAAATGGCCAGTGAAGTTAGTGTGAGAGTATGTGTGATGCAAGCATTGGAAATGGCCAGTGAGGTGACAATGATGCAGTTTGTATCCATTTGTGCATGCAACATAATAATCCTCTAGATATATACTTTCACATTCTAGATTAATCTTTAACATATGCCAGGTATGATGAAAAAGAAAACTGATCTATAATATTTATTGATTTTCTCTAACAAATATTTTACAAGATAAATTAGATACAGAAATTAGCGAAAGAAAACTGAAAATCAATTGACACAGATACCAGAACAAAGCATCTTTTGAGGCAAAAATGATGACAAAGAAATCAGAAAAAGGAAGTAAGAAAAGAACAGAAAAAATTAGAAAAAAAGACAATAGGCCATTGCACTCTTTTGAACTCTACATGACCAAATGAAAAGAGACCTGAGTTAATTTTACAACAGTAAGATGATGGCATTAGCAACTTCTTTTACTTTGTTTTAAATTGACAAAGGGTTAAATACTTTCATTAAATGAATTCCAGAGTTTGACTCCTGAGGTAGAGATACACCATTGGTTGTTCCTTGTTCTACCATGTCACAGTTAGAAGTTATTTCTTTGCTGTGTATTACCTGTAATTGGATGCAAAAGTACAAAGGTTTTGTAGGGTCCTTATGCTTTAAACATAAAGATACTGGTGCTTTATTTATAACGTGCGATTATGTTAGCGTTTAACTTACACTTAAAGGAGAAAATGTACTTTGTTCTTAAAGTATTGATGATGTCACAAGTCAAAAGGTCAAATCGGCAAAATGCTCTTAAGGTTTTCCTAGACACCAAGTAGTAGTTGTCCTCCTAGACACCAAGTAGGATAAACTTCAAACTTGGTGGGTTGGTGTGTGGGTATGTGGTAAAGTGTTCGTCTGACTGATTATGCCATAGGTGAAAGATCAAGAGTGACAATCATGAAAACAAAAATAAGATTTCTAGCATTATCTGTATGTGTGAATGTCATGAAACTAGCATAAATGTAATGTATACAATACAAAATAATTCTGAAAATACTGATGACGTCACAATGTCAAAGGGCAAATCGGCAAAAATGCTTTGGAGAAATGCTCCTAGATGGTACATTGGATGAACTTCAAACTCAGGTAGATAGGTGCATGAGCACTGAATAAAGAGCCTGCCTATCAATGATGTCAGAGGTCAAAGGTCACAGTTACTCTCGCATGTAATGCAGTGTTTTAGGTGCTGCTGGTGCATGGTATCAACATGACGAGAGAGTTCTATGTTATAATGCTTCAGTTCCACTTCATGAATAATGCCAACACTACACATTTGCATTTCTAATGAGACCTTCCATTAAATGCTGAAGCGTATAGATTTAAGTAACAATTACCATACTGTCATCGTGGTTTGTGTGATGTGAAGATGGTTGCACTGCAAATGTACTGACTTTCACATATGTCGAAGACAACACATCATCTTTGCATTTCCCCTGATGGCAGTTGGTACTCTGTCAGAAGAATATTGTCTTTGCTGCTGTTCCCTTGATAGCCCTTGATGCTATGTCAGAAAACTACTTACTTGTCTTATGTATTTTTTTTCTCATTATTTCATACCCTGAATTTGCAAGCAGTGAGCCCAGTGACTGTACTCTTTGCTCTGTTCGAAATCTCTGTAGTTGATGGTGAGGTTATATTTGGATATATTTGTATGTATGATGACAATGGTTTGTTGCAATATTTCACATTTAAAAAGTTGGTCTCTTGTAATGAAGTTGATATAGAAGTGTGTGTGTGATCACATTTGAAGGAGAAATCAGGGTTTGACTGAGAAAATTCACCGTAGATATGTTGATTTTTCTTTCTTAACTGATTGTTCACCGAAATAAAGTGATGTTGGGAGGGTGTTTGAAGGTAGAAGAAATGGTAATTATTGCATTAATTACTGTTGAATGAGAACTCTCAATATTTGTCGGGTATAAAAAATAATCGTTCATGTACAAGATAAGACAGCCTCCTCTTTTACGATGACCAATCACACTGAGATCGACGTTAGATTAATTAACCAAACAGGATGTTTACGGTTCCCATGCTGTTTGCGCATTGTGCAATGCTAAGTTAACAAGAATTTAGTGATAGTTGATACATACAGCACACGTAGGCTATGTATGAAACTGTTCAGCCACACCTCCTCATACCTTGAAAAGGCGATAGTATTGAATATTCATATTTGATGTGATGAATATGGATGTTACACAATTTATGAGTTCTTCACCGATTTTTTGCAAGTTTGACTCCTTTCGAAATTGTCCACATGTTTTGAGATATTCTTGATCGTATTTGTTAGTACGATACTGGAGTGGAATTGTAGTGAAATAAATTTTGAAAGTAAACTCTGATTTTCCCTTTAAAGGGAAATAGGGCATTTATAATACACCAACAAGACATATAAAAGAACATAGTGGTAGTCATTGTTAAACCATTCAGTCTCATCAATAAACATCTACCAAAGTTTCATCCCCTCAAAACAATGTGCATGTGATGAGTAATGAAAGATGCATCATTTGAATTTTGAAAAGTTTGGGTGAACAAATTAGTGTTGAGCAACAAAAAACTGAATTTCTATCTGTGAGGAGCTTATTTCTGGAAGAGAAGGCTACTGTCCTTCATTATTTTGAATAATCTATCATTCTGCATCCACAAACATTGGTTTGAAAAATGTGGATGTTTCCTCCAAAACAAACGACATATTTCCCTTTAAGCACAGTATATTGACAAGGGTTTTTACAACATAGTAAATAAACAGACCATGTATTAACAACTAGTAATGTCATGAAAAGGTTACAGAAAGTGTAGGAAACAACTGAAAATATTGTAAAACCTTGCCACTAGTTTAGCAACAACTGATGTGATAAAAAAAAAAAAAATTGAACCGATAACATAGTTATTTTGATGAACCAGTAATGTAGTACAAAGTGTACTAATAATGCCGTAATGGTATTTTATTGCATCATAATGGATTTTTAATGTGCACATAACATTTGTGGTTTTGATAAAAGATATTTCCACTGCAGTAATGATGTAATGTGTCTGCATGTTTATGATTTCTGCATTGTAAAATGACTTGTGTGTGTGCATGCATGCATGTGTNNGTGCATGCATGCATGTGTGCATATATATATATATGTGCAGCAATGTGTATTTGGTTTTTATGAATACAATGTGTGTTTGGTTTTTATGGAATGCATCTCTTAACCTTTGACCTATAAGACCATTGGTCAGGTGGACTCTTAACCTCATTCCCATGCAATTTTCTATCAAGTTTGTTTGACCAGCTACAGTCAAGGATTGTACCACAAATTCTTTCTTTTTTCTGCATAAAACAAACATGTAATTGGTGATAATTATGGACATGTGTTTTTAACAGTGAAAATGTGAATCTCTCTCTTGGAGGCATCCACACTTGATAAGGAAAAACAAACGCTTATGTCCTTGAGTAACATACATACACTCCTACATACCCACTCATACATCAATGCCTCATGAATTACATAAAGATAGTTTCAGAATGTGGAAAATGCTAAAATTGCCAAGAATGCTTCAACTTTTCCATGGCACATCTTTGGAAGGAGCAAACCTTATCTTTTTCAAATTTGACTGTTGGGTGTATCTCCACTTTGCAGGTGTATTCCCACTAGCTCAAGGAAAAATGTTCATGACCATGATTTATACTATTTGCATACACACACTTACATTTTGACACCCCTTTTTACCCCGACCCTAAGTTGCTAATCCCAACCCATGTCATTTGCATACCATGAGGTACCCCTGATATGGCCCACTCCCCCTCTTAGTTTCAGGGGAATAATGCCACAGTGGGTATAAGGTGGGCTTTCATTTCAATTTCATTTTTGGCCACCAAAGCAAGTTTGATGGAGTGGGATATTTCCTTTATGTATACTTCATATGAGGATGAGATTAACTCATGGTTGTCTCAAAAGAAATACTATGGCCATTAGATAGATGGCAAGGGCAGTAACAGCTTTGTGTTTTGGTTGTGTTTTACAGATGGAAGTTTGGTGTTCAGTCATGAGATATAGGTTTGTTCATTTCATAAATGCACTTCCATGCATTGGACACATCTGCTGCAGTGTGGTGGAAATTAATCAGCAGCACAACTTGCAATTACCCATCAAAGTTTGTCAGTGATAACTATGCCATCATTCTGGTGCTGGGTATAATCATGGAGCTGGTTGGGTGGCATTTGCATGGTGTTGACTAGAGGTGTTAGAGTGGCATCTTACTGTGTATGCAGAGAGTTGCTACTGTTGTATCTTGCTGGTTTGATCAGGGGATGTTTGAGTGGCATCTCCCTGCTACAATCAGGAAGTTGTAAAAGTGTCATCGTCCTGGTATAGTCAGTTGTCAGCTATTGAATCATCTCAAAATCATTTTACAAGATGGAATTGACAATGAGGCAAAGTTATTGGCTTACCAAAGTTTTAATTTCATCATGCACTCTATTCTTAAGTTTACACAAAATTTTCAATCTGGAATCCAGATCTTCAGTGACATAGAGTAAATTCCTAAGTTTCTTTATGTGTACAAATATTTGTCAAAACACTACTTATTAAATTTATATTTTTAAATATATTGCTCAACTTATAAACTTTATTAAGTTGGCATGCTTTTTGGTTTTAATGAAATTGTTACCTATGTAATCATGCGGAGGTGTATGTGTGTATGCATATGTGCATGTGTGTTTGTGATGCATACTTTGTAAACACGATATATCAAGAAGGGAAGCTTGGAGAGATATCATACTTAATACATAGATTTACCACATTGAGTAAAGACCCCTGTTGATTTTGGTGGAGTTCAAAGGTCATTTTAGGTCAACAGGGTCAAATTGTGAAAACCTTGTAAACACAATGTCTCAAGAAGGGAAACCTGGGCAAATGTCATATGTGGCATGTTAGTGTACCACATTGATTGTAAGATCCGTAATGATTTTAACAGAGGCCACCGTCCATGGGATCAAATTGTTAAAACCTTGTAAACAAGGTATCTCAAGAAGGCAAGCTTGGACAAATGTCATATCTGGTTGTTGGTGTACCATATTGAGCATTTGATTCCCATTGACTTTGGTTGAGGTCAATGGTCAGTTGAGGTCAACAGGGGTCAAACTCTGAAAGCCTTGTAAACACAATACCTCAAGAAAGGGAGCCTGGACTTGTCTCGTAATTAGTACATAGGTGCACAGCATTGAGTACAAGACCCCTTTTGATCACACTAGAAGGGAAGCTTGGACATATATCATATGTGGTGTGTTTGTTAACCACATTGGATTTAAGATCGCTATCGACTTTGGTTGAGGTCGAAGGTCGTTTGAGACCAACAGGGGTCACATCGTGAAAATCTTGTGAACACCATATCTCAAGAAGGGAAGCTTGGACAAATGTCACCTGTGCTACGTTGGTATACCACATTGCGTACAAGCACGCTATTGATTTTGGTGGAAGTCAAAGGTCATTTGTGGTCAACAAGAGTCAATGTGTGAAAACATTGTTAACATGATATCTCAAGACAGGAAGCTTAAGCAAATGTCATATCTAGTATGTTGGTGTAACATATTGAGCATAAGATTCCCATTGACTTTGTTTGAGATCAATGGTTAGTTGAGGTCAACAGGGGTCAAGTTGTTAGAGCCTTGTAAGCATGATACCTCAAGAAAGGAAAACTGTACAGGTCTCATAATTAGTACATAGGTGTACCACATTGATTACAAGATCCCTATTGATTTTGGTAGAGGTCAAAGGTCATTTGATTTCAACAGGGATCAAATTGTGAAAACTTGTTAAACACGGTATCTCAAGAAGGTAAGTTGGACAAATGTCAATATGTAGTATGTTGGTGTACCACATTGATTATAAGATCCCTATTGACTTTCATTGAGGTCAAAGCTCATTTGAGGTAAACAATGGTCAAATCATGAAAACATTATCTCGAGAAGGGAAGCTTAGACAAATGTGTATAGTGTGTTTGTGAACCACACTGGGTATAAGATCCCTATTGACTTTGGTTAAGGTCAAAGGTCATTTGAGACCAGCATGGGTCACATTGTAAAAACCTTGTGAACACCGTATCTCTAGAAGGGAAGCTTGGACAAATGTCAGATGTGCTATGTTGGAGTACCACATTGAGTGCAAGCATGCCTCTTGATTTTGGGAGAAGTCAAAGGTCATATGAGGTCAAAAATGTCAAACTGTGAAAACCGTGTAAGCACTTTCTCAAGAAAGAAACCTTGGACAAATGCCATATGTGGTATGAAAGTGTGCCACATTGATTGCAAGATCACTTTTAACTTTGGGGAGTTGGAAGTTCATGCTAGGTCAACAGGGGTCAAATTGCGAAAATACTGTAAACATCTCAAGAAAGAAAACTGGGGCATATCTCTCATTAAAAATTAAGATATATCTAATTAACTATACAAGAATTCCATTGTCTTTGGTGATGGTCAAAGGTCATTTAGGGTCAACAGGTTCACGTTATGAAATTCTTGTAAATGTCATATCTCAAAGAAGGGAAGCTTTGACAGATGTTATATTCAGTATGTAGTTGTATCTCACTGAGTTCAAGAATCATATGGAGGTCATAGGTAATTCATGTCAGCAATGGTCAAATTTTGAAAACTTTGTAGACGTGATCTCAAGAAAGGAAGCTTGTACAGATCTCATATTTCATATAAGCATAGGTATCCTTCGACACATACGAATGCTGTAGTGTCACATTCAGAAAAAATGCTCATAATCAGATCACCGAAACTGAAACAACAAGGCATTTGTGCATTCTAGTCATGTCAATGTATTTAGCCACTGATTACATCAGCACCTGAAACATGCTAGCACAGAAGATCTATGAGCCAGAACGTTGAATGTAATAGGAAAAAGTATAGATGTGAAAGCACTTTATCCTTCTACTGACATTAATGTAGCTTCTCCCTAAAAAACTAGGATTTGCTTGAGATGAGTGACATGAAATTTGAAGGTGTAAGCCCCTTGAGGTAGGACTCTTCCTCAGAGTGATAGAACTAGAGTCCAACACTGTTGTACCAAGTATATTTATACCTTTCTGTCTCACTAAAAATTTTAGTAGAGGTAGAAAGTCAACTTTAGCAGGCAATATTAGTATAATTGAGTTATATCTAAACATATCTGAAATGACAGTACACTTAATATGATACAATACACTTAATATGACATAATATGGTCATCTATACCCTTACATATACTACTGTATAAGGTTTGTCTTGATAAACCACACTTGTCAGTATGATAACCAAGTGTTCAAACAAACAGATTTTGTAGTGATAGGTGTCTCTTTATGTAGCACATGTTTTCAGGATCTAGTGGGTTAGAGAACTGAAGAAACAACTTGAACAGAGAGAAATTACACCTAAGCTTGTTGTATTCCAGTAGGAAATCTGTCCCCCTGACCGCGCAAAATTTCAAGTGGGAATGACGTCACACTTGCAGAATTTGCTACTGCTGAAGATGGTTATGAATCAACAAATTAGTACAAGAATTTCATCGAACTCTGCCAAATTTTAATTATATCTAGGTATTACATACATATTTTTCAATGTTTCAGTTTACTAGGATGAAAAAGTCATATTTGAATAGTGCAAATTACATAGCCTAATTTCACGAACAACTTTGAGGCTTAAATATGAGACTTCTGG
>VJOZ01001402.1:0-10579 GCA_009801055.1 Stichopus horrens | reverse complement strand
GCAGTTTGCATAAAACTTGAACTTTTAAGGTAGTAACAATAAAATATTTAAACAAGGGAAATTTGTCCCTACATTTGTATGAAAACTGAAAAACCAGCATTGTCATATTGCTGGTTTCACAATTTATTCAAACGTTTTAATACAGGCGTGTCCACACAGACCTTCATAGGCATGCATGTTGAGTACTGTACATTTATTATATAGTTAACATCATACATGTGCGGCATAGCTTCAACCCAATTACTAATTGCTTCCATTATACCAGCCAGCTGCAACGTGCAAACAAGTCTTCATACCCTTGAGCTACAGCAGAAAACAGAGCAATCCAACAAGTGTGGCGGCATACTACAAAAGGTGTACAAATTTATACCAGAGATGGCACGATTCACAATTAGTGACCGACTGATGATAATAAAATTAATCTCTTTCTCCGCTAGAGTTTGTACAAACATGACAACTCCTGTGATTCACTGGTCATAGCTCTGGTAGCGAATCATACATGCGCAGAAATGACTGCTAGTGCTCGACACTTCACACCACTAACAGACGGACAGACGGTACAAACAGAGAGAGAGATAATAATTCACAGTGAGACTATGCACTGTGCTTCTATGCAGAGGAGCATCTTCTCTGTTTGACTTCATTAATATTCTATGATAGTGCAGAGTCGCTGTCGGTAGGCGAGGCAGCGGAAGCTTGCCAGCTAACGAGCGAGGATCACGGAGATGCTGTCTGCATTGCAATGGAAGAGCCATGCAAAGCATGCTGTAATTATTCACAGTTTTCAGGCGTGGTTTGATTGACCTTGTGCATATCTCGTAGCAGAGATGCGGGTTTTCTATCGATTCAGAGAAGATTTAGGTGTTTTGTTTAAGCAAACTCGCCAAAGATGTTGCTCTCAAATCAGTTCCAGAAACACATCCTCTGGCTTTTTTTTCTGGCTAGACTATTGCAAGACTTGTCAGTTGCAACGTGATACTACGACAGCATTCATCACAATAAACCTTTACAGTTTTGGTAAATGGCAATGGCTAGGACCTGTGCCAAGAAATGGCCAATGGGGAGGATAAAGAAGACCATAAAGAAAATTGAGGAGAAGAAAACATTGCAATAGCTATTGTAAATACACTGCTCATACAAACCTTCAAATATTTTATCAAACCAAATGGCATTCCTCATGCAAAGATTAACTATTTAAATAACAAACTGCAATATAACTGTAGGAATAATAGCTATTTACCTTACACCAGATTGAATCCATCCAATCTGGATTTGCAGTAAAGTAGGTTTTAGAGCCTCTTTTGCAATTTCTCATGCAGGGTTATGTTCAAACTTGAATAACCCTCAGTCTAAATTAATACGTTCTACTTATTTTAGCCAAACAAATGTAAACTGTTATCAAGGAGAATACATTCATTGTCAGACAGAGCTACTAAATTTACATTTATAACAATCCCAAACTCCAAATGAACTGCAAGCTATGGATGTCCTGAATTACTAGGGGGCCCAATTTACATCAACTTGTTTATTATGTATCTCAATGGTTTTACAAGCTGGGCTAGGAAATTCTAAAAAGAAACATGGACAATGCTACATTAAAGGAAGGGGTTGGGGCAGTCATCAGAGGGTGACTAGAAGAGAATTGCTTCTACTTGCAGTGAGTTTTCACAAGCAGTGAACCATTTCATTATTTACTGACAGTGGGCCTGTTCAACTTGCTATCCTTGTTGCTTCCAGTACATTTAATTTACCACATTTGAACTTTATAAAATGTTTAATGTATGACCTTTGCTCTTATTTTAAACACTAGAACACTAGCAATCATCAAAACTTAAGGATGGCAGACCAACCCAGGAAAACATTGTAACAACTTATTGTAATATGAATTCCAGACAATGAGAAGGGAGGGGGAGGGGTTAAAAGGAGGTCAGATAGGCAACAGGGATACTTGGCAAAGTGGAACAGACAAACCTGTCATTAAAATGATAATGTTGCAACATACATAAGTCTGTGTACATCATAAAAGTCTTAAATATGGCAGCACTTAAATAATCTGCAACCTTTGACATCTCAACTGAAATCAAAACAAGCAAAAGACATTCAAAACCTCACCCTAAAGAAAACAGCCAATCACATTAACCTCTCTTGAGACTCCAAAAATGTATGCAACATAACAATTGACATGTTACCATGGAAATTTGCAGGCATACTAAATACCTTCCAGGAAATTGACATGTCACACAAGATTCAGTTTATAGGATAAGATTGTAGAGAGTTCAAAATTTAAAAAAACAAAACAAAATGCAACAACCTAGAAGCAAGATAATTATAAAAACGATTATATGAAACTTGTTTAAACTATGAGTGAATGTGTTAATGTGAGAATGTTTGAACTGATTACAGTAACATTGCATTCATATTTCCCTTCAACTTAGAGCAGTTCCATTTGGTTGAAGTTTAATCAAAATTTGTTACATTGTTACAAAGTTGCTCTATTTGATTCCAAATTGTGATTGGTGTTGTTTGTGAAAAATTAGCATAAAACAATGCGCATGTTGTGCTGCAGCACTGTCTAAAACAATGCAGTCGACTGCTTTGGACTGAAACAGACTGCAAGAAGACCAGCAGATACAGAGATAAACTCAAAGTTCAAACAGAACTTACTTTCCCAACAATTGAAAACCTAACTATCAGTTGTTTACTCATGAATGTTCTACTTGAATAGCAAACAAATGATATTTGAGATATCATGTTAAACATTGATCTCTTGAAGGGAGAATGAACATTAAAGATAAGTTGAACAATGTACAAAAAGTGTATGAGTAACACACTTGCATGATCTATAACAACAGCACATTGATTAGGCCAACAAGGAAATTATGATTACATTATTCTAGATTGGAACAAGCACAAACAACATACAATAAATAGGCCCCTACACTATTACACACTAAAGATCAACAGACATCATATTAAAAGCATAATCCCACAGCATGAATTCATGCAAAAGCACATAACCTGTACAAATGTTGAACTTCAAATTGTCCCACTGAACAAACTGATACATGGTTATTGGCAATTACTTATATACATTACACCCAGTTGAGAGCATGAATGGTATCTTACAGGAGCAATTAATGCATTATTATGAACAAAGTAAGTGTGCATAAAAATACATCCGCAGACAAATGTATCACTTCTAAAAAAAACCAGCTCAACAGAGAACAGATATGGCCACTGAGTGAAACAGATAACAATGATTTGAGATACTTCCTCGCATTATAAGAGACAGCAATCCTGTAACACCTTTTACAGAAGCACTGCAAAATTCTTTGACAGCTACAGTATTGAATGTGAAACTACTACTGTGAGACTACCACTACTACATTTCACAATTTGACAAGGGTTGGCCCCGAATGACATTTGACTGTGACCAAAAACCATAGGGTTCTTGTTCCCAATGTGGTACACCTACATACTTGATGTCAGATTTGTATAAGCATCTGTGTGAAAGGTAGGCATAACAAACATGCACACACATGCAGGGCCATGTAATTACAAAGGTTATGCTTATCATCAAAACCAACAATGATGAAAACTTATAAAGCACTAAATCCACACAAATTGTGTTCATGAACCCTTTCGCTGCCACTTACTGTACTTAGCGTTATGTATCCTGTAAAGTTTCTGTTCACTGCCAAGTATCTACTATTATGAAAAATTTCAACGTTTATTCTTATGCAGAACTTTGGCTGACAAGGCTGGTATCCAAGTAATGGACACTGATGTGATCAACCGTCTACATTATCACATCATTCAGACACATTTTTTTAAGTTCCTGCAGACAATGAAATTATGGCTGTCAGGCACTCACGGATGAGTTGAACAGCCACATGACAACATCGTCCCAGTTCCACTCAAGTGCTCAGGACCATGCAAGAGCGCAAGAGGTTCCATTTTTATAGACTTTCGTAGGACTTAATAGCCATGAGACGAACCTATGACCTCCTGATTGAAAAGTAAAGGATTTACCAACTGAGCTCACTGTGCAGTAAAAACACTTAAGGTGCCAAAAAAATGGTCAATCTTTACTTGATGCTCATCATTTCTACAACAGCTCTGTTACAGTATTGAATGAAAACATCATGATAGTACATTCTGCACTAAACGAAACACATAAATCAATATTGTGCATTATTTACCTCATGCAGTATCAGGATGTGTCTTGCTAGAACCCTCTGATACTGTACATGACACAAGTTACGTAAGAAGTGATCAAGACTATTAACTGATAAAAACTTTTTTGCATATTCAAGTGGCCAACATCAAAATGTTGAAGGTATCTTCATATCTGAGACATGCATGAGCTGAGCTGCTCTATCCTAGATATACAATTCTGGCATTCCCCAACTATGAAATGCAAAGCTCTACTTGCAGCCTCATCAGTCTGCTGTGAGTTGGAATGACGACCTACCCTGCAGTGGACAATGACGTCAAAAAGGGTATTGCTCTGGGAGTATATGAGCTGCTTCCACATCTTGGAATGCATTCTACTGTCAAGCAATTCATCCTCTATCGCAGCTTTCCTTCTCTCTGTTTCTCATCTTCTTGGTATAATAATATTTCTCTTTATAATGAAGCAGCCTGAGAGGTTACACACGAACACGATCCACATCAATACCATCGAAGGACTGTCAGCGTAATTACACTAGCGAATAGTACATTGCTCTGTACTGTAGTCCTAGGATGTGTAACAAATCGACTCACTTTGTGCGGTGACATTATTAATATGTTTGAGATGTTGAGTTGTGGACTGAGTAACTCAGGCTGATCATGAGCACTTTACCGGGTTTAGTTAATTTTAAAGGGCACTTTAAAATTAGTCTCAACATTTTAGATTCAATGTGTATATTACTGCTGCGTTGGGTAGGTAGTCTCATGTAATGTGTTGCTATAACCAGACATGTGCTTCTACAACTGTGTTATATTATTTTAAATCTGTGTGCAGTTGTGTTCCAAACTTGTGTGAGTTCAAAATGAATTATACCATATGGCATTCCTTGATAACTGAAGCAAAATTACCTCACTGACTTTATAAAGGTCTATAATATGATAACAATATCAAGCGGGATACCCTCCCACAATGGATATAATTACACATGGTTCTGTTGAAGCTGCTTTTAAAAGAGTTTGATTTACTTCTGACAATGAACTGAAAAGGCAGCTTCAACACTTTGTTTTGTGCTGTGTGTGGGTAAAACCCAATTTGTCAGTACTATGTCAAATGTTTACTCACTAAACAGTCTGCTCCCTCTCTATCCCAGTCTACATGGAGAACAAATAAGGATAGACTTTGTAATTGTGCTATGTTTACATGACCTTTGAGTGACAAAAGCATGGGAACACAACAGAGTAAATAATTAATTTTAATTATACAAATAAAGCCAGATGCCATCAGACATCTGTAGTAATTACTAGGAGATAGAATCTGCTGTTCTCCTATTAAATAAGAACTAGGGAAGAAATAAGACCAGTAAAACTACTGTACTAAACTTGAGATGCATGTAAGCACAGTGCAAAGTATCCTACATTAAAATCCTTACAACTCACTGGTGTGGGTATTCATGAGTCACTATACTTACCTCTTGCATAGTCACGCATAAAGTTTGACCTAGCTCAATTTGCAAAAGAAATCTATTCTAACACTGCACCCTCTAAGCCGAGGCTTGCTCTTGTTTGGCTTTCCCTCTGGCTAAACGACGTGTCAGCAGTTTCATTTTGAATTGAAACAGAATCTGCATCAGGAGTCCCCCCACTCTGTGAAAATTGTTAAGTGCACCAGATTCCCCAATGTTCAAGATTTGGTAACATAATGACATGAAAGTGATTTCCTCAAAATTAATACCTCCCAAAACATCCCTATACCTCCTAAAACATCCTCCCAAAGGTATTTTACAGATTGATGCCATGACATTTACATAATCTGTGGATTTAGGAAACTATCTTAGTACTTACATATGACATTTACTTCTGATCAGTTTACAACAGCGCTGTTACTACAAAAAAAGGCTACTGAACTACTGTAGTGTAGAAAGATTCAACAAGTCTTAAATAACACAAAGCTGTTGTGATAAGCGTACCATTGCAGGTGGCACAAACAAGATACTTTTTGGTACATGTTTGACCAAGTTTTGAAGCTTTATGCAGTTTATGTGATAGAACTGTAACATGTAGACTCATCTTTACACTGAGAAATGTATGCATGTATGTATCAAACAGTCTTCTATACCCACATCTCTTTTGGAATTGTCAGAAAAATATCAAAACTGTCAAAATAATATTTCAAAGAAACTGTATCAACATTTAAGGAATGATGCAATGATCAGTGACAACATTATTAACATCCTCCATCTTGGTCACATTATTCCAACCAACTCATGGAGTCCTGTTAAATAAAATCCCATACTGGAAAAAACACCGTATACAATACATACACTAGAGTCAATTACTTTGAACCTTTCCATCATTGTCTCCTGGACTGCCAGTTTTCTAAATTTACCAACACATACGATTTTATCACTTTGGTAACAAAGTCATCAATTTGTACACAGACCATGCTGTCTTGAAACAAACCATCAATCAATATGCCGCATGCTATACTGATCTTATGGTAAACAAACATTGTAGGAACTAGACACATCACTACACTGACAGATTTGGTCTTCCAGCTTTGTTTATATCCACACTCACACCATTATATTCATTGACTGATTGGAGCAACAACAACATGAAACCTTCCATCAAGGTATAAATAGTGCTTGGCACACAAAACTACACACCTGCTCCAATCTTTCACAGTAACATTTATTCAGACATGCCATAAATTGCTGAAGTACCAATTAAGCTGGAGGTTTACATAGTGACACAAGTTTCCAGGATCATTTGCACCAACATCAGGATGTTGCTACAAAAGTGGATGTGGAGAGTGCTGGTTTTCACCATGGAGCTTCATGTTTACAATAAAAGAACTCACAAGCAAAGGTACATGAATGTATCTATAGAGAAATACCTCCTCTCTCAAAAGAAACTAGATTATGAAATGTTTTCAATGGTGAAACATAGAACCCCTCCCAGCACTGGCATGGCCATGGGAAAAGAAAGAGGGGGGCTTATACCCCATTCTTTCAGTCCTTTTATTTCAGTATATCTAAAAAAGACCCATACCACTCTGGCAAATGGAAGTAGTCTCAATCTGCCAGGTGTAACATTAGACATGGTCTTGTTAATCACTTCACAAATCCCTGCATACAAAGAATTATGAAAATGTAAAGGACAGTCCAAAAAATCAAGAAGAAAATATTGTACATTTTTGTTCAAATATACGTATTCCACAAACTCCAAGAGCTTGTAGGGGCTTCAACACCTGTACCGCCACCATAGGTTTTGCCTCTTGAGAGAGGAGCACCAACAGCAAAGCAAAAAGGGACAAATGGCAATGATAGCCATATTGGTAAACCTGGTAAGGTGTATTTTTCAGAGCGCCTCCGCAAATACTGTGAGTACAACAGCATTGTGTCATGTTTTATGCTTCAAGGCACAGCTGGGAAAGAACAAAGGATCAGGTAATGCTCTCTACACAGCAATTGGATACATACATAGAATCCATTTCAGAAACACACCTTCTTTTCAACCCTTTGAGAATAGACTTATCACAATACTACCTCCCACAATCGACAGCACTATCTATGTTTAACTTGTTGATAGCTGATCCTGGTTCCTGACTTGGTCACAAAGCTCACTAACCACCAACTCACTCTCCAAGCAACAGCTCACTGTTTCAAGTGAGTCAGGCTGTAGAGATATGCTGTGATACTAACTACACCTCTCATCTGTCTACCAAAGTTCAAGGATGATGAATTTCTACATTCTCCCCTCAGTACCTCACCCAAGGTCATCCTTTGGAGGTCATCTTGTGGACCTGCAGTAACCTAGACACTTTCAAGAAGAGGCTGTATGGTAACAGCTTAGTACTTGGATGATGCATATGATAGAACTAGGAAGAGCAAACTTGTCCTTTGCCCCAACTGTTTGAAGGATGATATCATCTGATAAGAAGGCCAAGTGCCATTGAAGTAGGAGTATTTGTTATCTTTGTACTTCAGTGATTATTGAACACAACATGAAGATCCTTCATAAGTAACCACTGATAAGAAGGAGAACAAACTTATTTGGTGGGTAGAAAACAAAAGTATTTTAATTATCACTTGCTATGTACAAGAAAGTTAAATTAACAGCAATGAAAACCTTTTTTAAGACTGTTCCATTGTAATAAAACTGTAAGGATGGGCAGCAAGAAAAGAAGTAAAAATTGATCTTCTTGCAGTATATACTTTATTTCTCAACTTTTTCGAATGAGCATGTGAAGAGTTCATTTGGAGTGGCACTAAAAAGGGTTAACAAACAGGCCGGACCTGTGGAAGGAAAATTAAATGTATGCTACTGGCAATATGATTTGGCTCTCATATAAGGGTGAATGAGGTGTTGAGAGATAAAGGGAGGGGATCATCTTATTTGTGCTATTTGAGGTATTGTGATCTAAAATTTACAACAGTATCTCTCATTTCTAGATGTCAAATCAAACTGAAGTAAATATCACAGGATCTGGTATAGAATGACGTATAGTTGACATCACTATATACCACTCATGGTAAGCCAGTTATTTGATCCGCTCACTACAAAAACCCTTATGGAGTCGCCAAATAGAAATTTGTAGATGAAAATCCACAATGAAACTCCACAATCTCAGCACAAAGGATGGCAGAATGGAAAGGAGGCTATCCAGTTTAAGGTCAAACATCGTTAACAGTGGCACTAGGTTACCTACCAAAGTGCAGTTGCTGTGTTGAAACAGGTAAGTGATCAGTGAAGTAAAGTGATGTCACTGCGGTCACACTATCTGACAAATTGCTCATCTGTGTATTCATACATAACTTACTGTAATAGATCTTTAATGATAGTTTTCTGATCATTTTAGTTTAATTCTTTCATCATTATGCATTACAAAATACTGAGCACACCATTCTGATTCAGCAGGGATGTGCAATGGCCACATTGATCTTTGATTGCCGACAATGGTATGCACACATTAATGTGTATTGTGTGAATAATTCACATATACACCAACTTTCTCCTGCTGAGTAGCACCAAGCACACTGTGCAAAGCTCAATCAAACTTCACATTCTCTATCTTGCCTGCTGAGACCGATGATATCTGCATGATTCATGACGATTAGAAATGTACCGTAGCGACGATTGTTCCAGTGCTCTATGCGAGACCTATTGATTTCCTTCCCTGTTAATGAATCATGATATTATACCGTAACTCACACAAGGTGATGTACTGCAGCAGCACTGCATGCAGTTAATAACCACCATAATACATCTGTACAGTCACACAAAGCTGAATCAGACCTGGTCATGACTCACTCATGTGTTAGTCCATCTCCTTAAATCATAGATGGTATGCATCACATAGCATCCAGTCTCTCGAATCCCAACACTGCTCATGAGTAAACTGCTGCCTAGTTGAAATAATCTACAGCTCAGCAAATACCAAGGCACCTTACTGTTCTATATGGTTCACTTTATTACAGTAGTATACACACTAAGATGAGAAAATATTGGCATAATGAACTTCATGGTTCATTACTGTTGGAGCCGTTCCGCATTATAATGAAGAACCAGCTCTTAATGAATCCTGGAGATAAAATATTCTGGGGAAGAAAAGGTTGGCGAGGGTTGGCTGATATTCGAGACTATTCATCATAAGAATTGAAAAATTGAAGAATAGTTACCAACGAGGATCAAATATACTTGCAACAATTTAATACAAGGTGTATTAAAGCATATTGAAGTATGACTAAAACTGAGATGTACCTTAGGTCAGAATCAAGCAAACAGTGCAAATGAATTTGAAACAGGAACCATTTGATGATTTAAGTTAATATTTCCAACAGGAATTCTAAAATGATGTAATTCAATAGTGCTGGCACTTGAATGTTGACAACAATTGAGGAGAAATTTTCATGAAATCAAACAAAAGTTCCCAAAGATACAGAAATCAAAATAAAAACACTCAAAGTCATTGTTAGACTTTTTCTAAGACATGAACATTTTCTCCTCAAAATAAGGAAAATCACAATGACAAATATCCCCATCTGAATATCTTAAAAATTGATTTAAACTGAAAAAAAAAAACAAAAACAAAAGGAGGGCGAGACATGAACAGTCTCTNNTTTTCATTGTATTCACTCATGAATTTTTGACATCAAATCAAATTTGAATAGGAGGACATAACAGGAAAGGTGTGAATAAAAGTCATCAGTTTCACTATCATTGATCTTGTCGGTACATTTAGACCATTGGACTTTCTCTAGTTCATGCAAAAATCGGTTAAAAGAAAATGTTTTTACAACACTGATGTTTCTTCCAGCACCATAAGCTTGAAAATGTACACACACTTTTTAATATTATTTATGTAAGCCTTTCAATATCCAACTATTTTATGCACAAATTATTA
>VJOZ01001397.1:0-16347 GCA_009801055.1 Stichopus horrens | reverse complement strand
TGATGCCTATCAGTTATCATCTCATGTTGAGTTATGATGCCTATCAGTTATCATCTCAGGTCGGCAGATATCATTTTGCATACAGTTGTTGTTTACATCTCATTTTGTGATATGATAAATTACTGTAATGCTACAAAGACCAACTGTGTTTCACATCCTTATCACATGCAATAAGTCAGATTAATAAAAACCCATGATGCATTTTTACTGTCTCATTTTTCCTATGATTGTGTTTCTTTATTTCACTGGCTCTTTATTTTCTTTGACTGATTTAGTGTGCAATTCTGTCACCCACTTTCCGTGTTCGAGAGTTTGCAGTGAGTGACCTGACACCGTATCCCATTAACCTCAAGTGGACTTCAGGCAAAGGGTAAGAGATATCAGTTCATTGATTTTTGGGTATTTGCATCAAGGAAGGAAACTGTGCAGTCAGGGTGGTGTGCATGTGTGTATGTGTGTCTATGGCACTTGCTTGGGTACACTCTAACTTAGCCAGTATTCCTTTCAGCAGCAGTGTGATAAAGGACATTGCATTTTGCAATCTCCATGCAAGGAACCACAGAACTCATTGGGGTCTTGCTTTCTGATTCAACAACTGTTTGAGAGTTTATTTTGTGCATTAAAATACATAAACATTTATGTCATAAATCTTTATATAAGCTTGATTAAGGCAAAAATCAAAGACAACATATAATCTTTTGTTGTGATGATTAAGAGAGCTTCACATTCATGAACTTTGTTGCTCAGTATTAGGTATGTACCAAGGTCAATACCCTCTGCTGCATTAGGTCTGTAAACAATACACTTGATTTGCAGTTATCAACCACAGAGTAACATAAAGTATAAAATTTGTGCAATGAAGGTACAAAATGGTTAACCATCTGAAACAGGATCACGATGACTGTGAGTAGTAAATTGTTGTGGACTACTTCATTATCATTTTTGAACAACTGCTGTGACATGATGATACTGTTTATCCATTCTCAGAGGAGAGCCAATCCTGCATGCCTTCATCTCCACATTATCTCTCTTCCTTTGTCAATGTTTTATTGACAATACCAGGGGGTAATGTGATAGATTGATAGCTTTGCTTGCTTGGCAGGATTACATGACTTGATATAAGATAAATCCTTATCCATCCTTCTGTGGTTGTTAAGGGAGAATCTGCATCAGTGGTGTAATCTTTCTAGGATGAGAAGTTGGTACTGATCACAGAGTATGTCCAAAAGTCAGCCTGCATCAATGAAAAGAGAATGAGCATTTCAGATTTTATTTGAGTGGACTATGGGAAATGAAAAGTAGTTGTAAATGGGAAATCATTTTGTGTTGGTGCCAAGTGTATGAAATTTTTGTGTCCCCTTCACAAAGAAACCAACCAGAAGGTACCTTTTTTTTTTTTGGACAAATTTTACACTTTTCTTTCTTTTCTAAGGACTAAAGACCAGCACAGAATGATAGCGATGTAGAAAGGAATAAAAGCTGGCTTCTTTAGGCTCAAGAATTACCCAAATAATATGATCTGTAGCAATCTCTCTTCTTTGGTCTTCAGAGAGCCTGGTGAAATGACAGTGTTCAAAAGGAACGATGAAACTCCATTCACCAGAATGCTGACATTTTACCGAAGCGAGCCATTCTCCCTGGAGGCTTTTTATTCAGACGAAGTGCCGATCCCGTACCCGGATTCTTTCATCGGTAGGTAACATTGAATGTGACGTTTTGTGTATCTGTCATGTTGGCTGTACTCTCCATTTTCTACGGTGTAGCTGTAACTTTTCTATACATATGTCTGTATGCTACAGACTGTCAGGTCTATCTATGTAAGGTTTTAGATATTGTTTCAGGTAGTGATGATGGAAGGTCATTGGATAAGGGGGGGGGGGAAGAATCATTGTTCTGTGTAGTATGTTCACATTACTTGCATTGTTTCTTTGAGAGACACATGCAAGAGTTATAATGTGCTCAATTTCCTCTCCTCAGGTAAGTTCACAGTCAACAACATAACACCAAATGAGGATGGAGAGAGTTCCAAAGTCAAGGTCAAAGTCAATATTAACCGACATGGCATATTTTCGGTTTCCTCGGCTGCGATGGTGATAAAACTTCCTCCAGAACCAGAGCCGGAAGAACCAAAGAAAGAGGAAGGGAAGAAGGTCAATGGAAAAGAAGATGGTGTAAAAGAAGGAGGGCAGGGAGATGACAAAACAAATATGGAGACAGAACCAACCGATAATGATGAAGCAGGGAATCAGGAACACTCAAAGCAACAGCAACAACAGGAGGAGGAACTTGATGGAGAAGTGAAGATGGATACTTCTGAAGATAAAGTAGAGGTATGGTATGCCAAAATCCATCTGACATCACCAAAAATAGATGCACTGCTTGAATAACAAAATATGAAGGGTGATAACTGTATTGAGGGAATAAGGCAGGCTTCTTGTCGATGAAAACCTCATGGTTGGGGGGTCTTACTTCATTTGTTAGAAAACACCATTGATGGGGTGAGGATTGCACATTGTGATTGTGCTCCATAGGCCAACATTTTACTGGCATGTTGTAAGGCCTTATGTAAGCATGGATGGTGGGATCCTGTAGACTCTGTCTGGGTATGTCTGGGACAATAGGTTGTTCTGGTTAGTGTGTGACGAGGGTGTCTCATTGATTGTCTCCTTTTGTCTTCCCAGAAAAAGGATGAAGCTGCTGATGCTAACAAAGTAAAGGATGATGAAGAGAAGAAAGAGAATGGTGATAGTAAAGAGGATGGGAAGAAAGGAAAGAACAAAGTGAAGTATGGAAGCAGGGATCTCCCGATCAGTGCCACCGTCAATGAGCTGTCATCAGCAGAGGTACAGAAGTATCTGGAGACAGAGGTGAGCTATGTTTGAATACAGTGATGACATTATTATTTAAGGAAGTCACCCATCACTACAAGCTTCATTTTTTTTTTTTTTTTNNTTTGCTCTTTGATTGACAGCAATTCCAAAGATGCAGAGTAGCTCATATTACGTAGCATTCATGTGGGACAAGAGTTTTGATTGCACATGTGGTCCTTGTATACTCACCAGGATATGCCACACTTAAAATGAAGATTGTGTTTGCTCAGTCAAGAGTTTTATACAGGTTATGGAGAGACTAAAAGTAAGTGATCGGGAATATTGGAGCTTTTTATCATGATGAATCAGTGTCTTTAATATTCATGGCATAATAAATATGAAATTATCACAGTTCCAAAGTCAAGTTCAAAGTCAGCATTAATTGACATGGCATATTACTTCCGCTGTGATGTTGATCAAGCTTCCTCCTGAAGCAGAGCCAGAAGAAACCCCCCCCAAAAAAAAGGTGCTTTCCTTCTTTTATGATAGATGCATAAATTAAAAACATATAGACAGTAGTTTAGAGGGTAACTGCATTTATGTTGGTGCTAACCTACCCAAATTACTTTAACTCTTCACCCTTATGGTTTGACCAAACTCTCTTTTTACATGAAGTTATGTGAAGTTCTTTCTGCTAAGTATGAAAATTTACCGTAATTATGTTGGAAAGGAACTGCTAATTTGTCAACAAGTAATGCCCACTGAAGATTTGGTTCATTTCTGAATCACAGATTACAATGGCTGTACATATCTCATATGTATAGTAGACCAACTAGCTGCACCTGTCCTGTATATTTATGTGTGTTACATATTTCTGCATGTAGCTCATTTGAAGACATGTCATCCTGCTCTAAATTCCAGCAAATTGCCCCAAGAAGTTTTACGTACTTTCTTTTGCGATCACCAATCATTTGACGATTTGAAAATGGGACCAACCTTAATAATGGACATGCTGCTGATGTCCATCAATAAATATTGATCAAGGATATTCTGATGCTGTTTCACTGCTATTGCTATGCATTCTGGATATATTGTCCTTTGGGGACCTTACAGATAATCAATCAGGGATATTTTGATTCTGTCCCATGGTGATGCTGTTGTTCTGTGTGATTGCTATGCTATATATCTGATTAATGTAGTGTCCATCTGAGTTGTGATAGGTGCTGATGAGGGATACTCTGATTCTGTTGTCTCTTAGATGAACATGGTTGCTCAAGACAAATTGGAGAAGGACAGGTCACATGCTAAGAACAATGTGGAAGAATATGTGTATGAAATGAGGGAGAAGTTGTATGGAAGCCTGGAGATGTACATCACCGAAGAGGTGAGTAATGACCAGAATATTGATATATGGATGCAGTGATTGTCAGTCAAGCACAAGAACTCATCCAAATATTATCAGTAGCATCCCAGTGGAACGGATTCTTTGAAACCATAGCCCATTAAGTTGCCACAGCAGACACATTCAAGACCAACTGGTGGTCTAGTTTAAGACATAAGATTATGAGACTATCATCTTCAGTTGTTTTGACAGCAAAACATTTCCCTCTGCATCTCTTTCGGTTGAACAGGATCGTGAAAAATTTAGTGCAGTTCTGAATGACACGGAAGACTGGCTTTATGGTGATGGTGAAGACCTTCAAAAGAATGCTTACGTCTCAAAACTGGAAGAACTCAAGGTGAGTAAATCTTGTTGAAGTAGAACTAACCATGATCTGACTGATTTGCAATGTCTGGATGAGATAAACCCTTCCTTTGCAACGCCTCATCCTTTTGTTCATTTCTATAAAGTAAATGTGTATATGTTTGACAGATCACCAAGAGTTGTCTTTTTAGGACTTCTAAAAGAGAACTTCATATGATTGCAATAGGATATCTATAAGGACTTAAAGCAGTGATCACTATTAAATTCTCACTGGAAACTGCAAGATTATGCAAAATTGGTACTGTGGAACCTTACAATTACAAAAGGGTAAAGCAGTCTCGTATACACCGACCCATCCTCATAAGTAACAAGAATTAAAAGGTCAAAAAGATCCAAACTGCTTCACAAACTGTAAATGCTGACTTGTAATTTTGCAATCGTGACTGACGTATTCCTTTTTTGATGATGCAGAAAATTGGAGACCCCGTCGTGAAACGAGAGACTGAGGCCTCAAATAGACCTCAAGCATTTGAAGAACTCGGTGGTGCCCTCGTCCGCTACAGGAAGTTTGTGGATCAATACAGTGCTGGGGTGAGATGCACATCAGATTGATTTTAAGGAATTGAACTTGTTGTGCCTGAGCAATGGACCAAAGTATTATAAAACACTCTAACTAGTGAAAGGCTTAAATGTGGAGACACATTGGGGTTGTTCAGAGTCTATGCAATATTTTGCAGAGGAGGGGGGGGCTGTTTTTTTTGTTGAAAAAATGATTGAACTAATGTATGTTTAAGTTAGAGTCGGTGGAAAATACGTACAGTAAGTCTCTGCAAACTAATGACCAAAAAAGTCTCCTGGAAGCTGAGAAAGGTTCATCTTCTCCCATCATGTTGCACATGTTACTTTCATAAATTATAGATGTTTGGATTGGTGGGCCCTGGGCAGTAAATTTTTTTTAATCTCCTTCAATTTGCTGTGATTGAAGTGTGTAGGACAGATTAACATTGAGGTTTTAACTCAGTTGTGCACATTCTCAACTTCGGTATATAGTACAAAAGAAGAATGTCTGATACCAGGTGTGCAATTACTGCTAATACTTGAAGACCCACCAAATTTTCTAAACTTTCATGAAATAGGAGCAATTGATGATGATATGAAATTTAAATGGAGACATTAAATGGTATCTAACAAAACAAACAAATGTGAAAATGTTACATTTGCAGTAGGAGAAAACTTGAGTTACTCTAAACCATCCTATCTATTGGTCCTGCAGGATTCAGTATGTTGCCACAGCTTCAAATCTATTGTGTGTATGTGTTGATAAGGAAATTTTGACATGAAAATGTCCACATCTAAAACATATATCAGTTCATGTGTTAGGATGTGACCCTATGATATACTTTGGCAGGGCACTCTGCTTGTGCTTTCATGACTAACACTATTCTCCACCAAGAGAGAGTTTCGGAATTGTGATCCATGTGTTGAAACTGCAGCTGTTTGACTTTTGAAGAAGTTGAATTCTCAGGATTCTAACAAACTTTTGGTAGTCCTTCAATGTCAGCAATGATTCCTATTTACTCCCTGTTTTCTTCAGGATGAAAAGTATGATCACATCGAGAAATCGGACGTAGAGAAAGTAGAGTTCTGTCTGACTGAGAAAGAAAAATGGAGAGACCAGAAGCAGAACGCTCAGGCCCAGATCCCACTCACAAAAGATCCAGTGGTTCTGTCAAGTCAGATCAGATCAGAGCTACAGGTAATTATATCACCTACATGGTGATCAAATCACTTGAAATAATGCAGTAGCAGCCGCACGGTGGAATTTTAAGCGCTTAGCTTTGGTAAATTCCATTCAATGTTGGAATCACCTTTGTTAACTGAACTTTCTTTCCTCTTATTATAATCAATGTGATATTATATCTTGTATGAAAATAATCAAGTCTTCATAAATGAGTTGCTTTCAAACATAGTGTTTGAGTAAAGGCACAATATATCTTATTGAAAACACAAAGAAAGATGGTGAAGGGTGGTTTAAGACGAGATGTTTGTATGTACACAAGTATTTGACAGTTGGATGAGCAGTGTAGGCTAGGTATCAATGGTTGTGGGTGATTTTAATAGGGCATGAGTCAGATCAGGGTTGTCATAGAATCAGTTAGGTTAGTGGTAGGTTCAAGTGTGTGGGTAGGTACTGGAGTAGGGTAGCATCAGAGGTCGGGTAGAATTGATAGAATGGGGGTTGGATAGTGTCAGGGGTGAAGTACCAACAGGATCTTGATGAAGTAGTGGGATGAAGGTTTGAATATGAGGAGAAATGGAGCATATCCATATGTTGTGTAATTGTCATTTCACATTTAGAGACATAACCTCTCAAGAAATGATTGTAATTCAGTTTTTACCAAGAAGCAGGTGTTTTGCAGCAGTATTACTTCAGCAGCAGCAGCAGCAGCTGTTGTTTTTCAGCAGTTTTTATGAACTCACTGAACAAATTTTGTGCCAAATGACAGTCACTCAAGACAGTTGTAATCTTAAAGTTATTTGTATGTGTTTAATTTTGGTTAGTAACCATAGTGAATTTCAGGAGTTGTTACCTTCTATTTTGTGTTTTGTCAGACATTTTGATTCTCCCCCATCAGAAATAGTTTTAGGTTCTTCATTCTCATTCATATGGAATTGTTTCTCTTCTCTGGCAGAGTCTGATTAGCACTTGTGACCCGATCACCAAGAAACCTAAGCCTAAACCCAAGGAAGAACCACCAAAGGATGAACCTGCAAAGGAAGAGGCCCCCACTGAGGGAGAAGCCACCCCAAATCCATCTGGTGAAAACATGGATGTGGATTCTTCAGAAAGTAACACAGAGAAGTCCGATTCCAATACACAGGATCCCAGCACAAATAACACCCCGGACCCGATGGAGGTGGATTAACGATGGCCTCCATCTTAGAAAGATGGACAAATGCATGCCGCTGATGCCCTCCTGCTTGGTACATCCATATGTCAACAGATGTGTTCAGACAGTAATATTCCCTGGAGAGAAGACTCAATTTTTGTGCATAGTGGTTTTGGATGTACTTTGGTACAATCTTTGTATCTTTGTGTTTTCCTGCCAGGGATATGTAGCAGTTGGATATACAACAAATCCACAAGACTGTCAGGTGATCTTAGGAGTTTAAGAATGGGTCACATCTACCCAGAACTTGGTTTGACTGGTTTCTGAGTGTAGCGGCTAGTCTTTTATCTCACTTTATGTGCTTCTTTCCAGTCTGAGGGCAAGCTTTGAAAGATGGCCACTTGAAGAGAACTTGAAAGTAAATGTCAGTATCACAGGGTTTTGTCTGATGTATGAACAAGCAGACAACAAAATGAAGAAACCACAGTGAAAGGTGTATGTAACATACAGCAGGAATCTAGGTAACTGCCAGTGAAGAGAGGTTTAAATAAGTCCATACACAAGTATATGAATGAGCATGATGTTGGAAACAAGTCTGATGTGTACTACTAGCATGGCCATTGACAAGTTCATCATCAGTCTACAAGTCGATTGATTGCTATTAAAATCCTCTCAATGTCATGAAATGTATAAGAGCAAAATGGAGCATTGTGTGGCAAGCAAAACACCTATGAGGATACCACTGAGAGGTCAGTGTTAGGACAAGAACAATATACTTGTTTACTTCCAACAGAACAAGCTCATTTGTTGTATATCCATCTGTAGTGCATCCCTGATCCAAAGTAGTATTTGCCATCTCTCAAAATTATGCAAACAAGCTTCTGTATGAATAGTGAGGATAAAACAAGCTTTTTCCATTTGTTTCTAATCTCATTGGGATAATTGCTTTGTTTCTTACAGTAATTGATTTTATAAATGTTGCGAATGGAGAAACAAGATATGCTGATAAGTTGTACCTTCATGTTTTACTTTTTAAATATTGTACTTCTTTCCTTATTCACTTTTTAAGTTTTCCTTTAAGTTAGTCATGTCTTACATGCACATAAATTTAACTCAGTGGTGTCATTGTTGTTTTGATTAGTTGATATCAGGAGTACGTTGCTTGAAAAGAGAAATGAAAAACTTCAGAGATAGATCAAGTTTTGCAGATTGATATTCTTCAGAAATTAAAACTAACTGGATTTGATTCCATATACAAACACTGTTATCTATTTAATTGAACCAGCTTTTAATTCTTCTTTGAGCTCTATTTAAATTGTAATGTGTCATTAACTGGAAACAGTGGTACCATAGTTGTAGAGAAATCATGTTTGTGACGTTTTGCTAGAGTATCTGAAGTTTTGTTGTGGGTATGGTATGTTGATGTCTGCCATTATTAGGTTCAGTGCCAGATTAAATGACTTGCTCTACTTATATGACGTACATTCTCTCTTGCTCAGAACTGTTGGCTAAAGGCCATATTAGAAGCAGAGGATTTATAAAATGCAAAATTGGTCATTAGAACAGCTTGCATTTCAGCTAATTGTACATTTCAGCTAATTGTACATTGCAATTTGTTCATGGTAAGTCCTGTTTCTGCTGTTTCTTAAGTTCAAGCATATTGTTCAATGTATCTGTTGCATATATGCTACTGTCCAAAATGTTCATTCTAGATTTTTAATGTCACGGTGTGGAGTTGACGTTGTCCACTGCAATGAATTGAAAGCTGTCGGTGATGCTCACTCTTTATATGATTTTGTGATTAAAGGTAGTCTTATGAAACTCACATGTTCCTATTATTTATGATCACCTGATGTCATACTTTGTCAAAAGACACTGAAGTGGTAGAGGAGTTAGTTAGCAACCCTGACAAGAAACATACATGGATGGAAAATGTCTAGGATTTGTTACAGTAAAATAATATAGTACATTCAGAGGAATAACACTTGATAAGCATAGTCTGTGGTATGCTGATAACAATGTGGAAGTAATTACATGCTGTTATATGGGCTCTAATAGGGTGAGCTTCACATTCAACAATGTTTGAGCAACAACTAAGTAAATATTGGATGATAAATTAATTTGGTATGCAGGCATAATTGCTGTTTTATGTGCTGTGTAAACCATTGGCAAAGTGTGAAATCATTTTCTGTCCCATCCTGCGAAGCTCTTCTCAGTAATTTGTGTAACAATGTATTTCAACAGAATCATATTAAGAAGTATGTTTACAGGCATGTTAGGTAAGGCTGCGTTTTTGTGAACTTGAATGTATTTATGTGGAATTTTCAGCAGTGAGTTTCGTGCAGTTCATATTTTAGTGTTGCCACATTACCTCAAATAACTTCCCTTGGTTAGTGGTCTAATGCCTGACCTTCTAGATCTGGTATGACCACAACTTTTTCACCATGATTTAGTGCTCAAAAAAAAAATTTCAAAATCACCAATTAAATAAAAACACTAAAATCAATAAAGCTTTTCTTTTTCTTGTGATCTTTCATTTTTGTTAATGTTATTTCAGTCCTGGAACAATTATTTGGTTTTCACAACTTTATGTAGTGGTTGCTAGAAAAGGTCAGGGAACTGTGATTAACATTGGATAAGCTAATTTCATGTCTGCCAGGAAGAGTGAC
Source organism: Stichopus horrens (assembly GCA_009801055.1). Classification (NCBI taxonomy): domain Eukaryota; kingdom Metazoa; phylum Echinodermata; class Holothuroidea; order Aspidochirotida; family Stichopodidae; genus Stichopus; species Stichopus horrens. The sequence goes on along the minus strand of VJOZ01001397.1, from coordinate 6,272 downwards.
AAAGGATTAAACTCAATTTAATTTTGAAGGAGGAACATGACAATCAAACCTCATTACCACAGATGTGATGAATGAAACACTAAGATTGTGTCATTCTTGACACTCTGTGAACAAAATTGAAATCAAATGCAGTATTATGAGTGCTCATTATTTAGTGTCTGCCCATGAAATAAATTTTCAGTGATATACACTGCAAACAGAAATTACTGCAAGATCAATGTTCATCTCTCACCTCATCAACTTATTCTTGCCCCTGCCCACCTCCCCCAATCCCCCCAATCAAGTAAAAATATGCTGTACTTCACCATCCCTTGCAACCACAATGATTTTGCCCATGAATTGTGTACTGTAATTGCACAACAGCTTAAAATCAAAGATGCTTTTACTGTGGGTTGAGACATCACTTGATCATTTTCATTTAAAATATGTTATGAGCAACCTCCCCTCGACTGACTTTAAGGGCTTCTCTTTGTTTATAGCTTTTGGCAGATGTCTGAGAGGAGCTTGAAGGGCTCACATGATCCTAAGTTGTATCTTGCTCCTTGTGATAAAAGAGTCACACTACTTGAAGAATTGTGGAAGGTGACCCAGAAAATGGCCTTCATCTAGACCTCATTCAAATTCTACATCTTCAATCATGATGGAAGATGGTGAGAAATGGTAATGATTGACAATAGCAACAGACTATCTTGGCTAACATTAATAGGACTGTTCAACCACAGGCTATTACAGATGAAAAACAAGCAGGCCACAGGATTGCCCCCCTTTCTTTACTGATCCCTTTTCCCTCTACATTTTATTATCCTTATCGCCTAACAAACGTGATAGCTGTGTAGTGGTGCATACATTTCCACTTTCTTTTTAAACAGTTCTCATTTATTTGCATTTCCATCACCCATAACGGAAGCCTCATGCTCCTCTGCCGATCGTCATTCATCATCACATGGCCACAGGAGGATATGAGAAAGTGGTCCGTATGCATCAGGAATAATACTCACTCTTAAGTGCACACGAACAAAAAAAGGCTTGGAACTTCGGCTAAATAGTTGATCGCCCAGAACTGATGGCACAATATCATTGTTTGCGAACAATACCACAAACAGCTTATCAGGGAACCAATGTTGACAACCATGATCCTAGATAGGGACTTAGCTGTACATCTACAATGACTCCATGGTTCAACAAGGGCAATGCAGGTTGAGATAAACAAGGAGATTCATCAGAGAGTATAACATCAACTTGCTGATGCTAAGATTATTCAGAACTTAACCTGTGATGTACAATGCACTGTTGTGCTTAAGAGATCTTTGCAATTAAAGCATCACCATTCATACCGTGAACTGACCATTTGCAACGCTCAGTTTAACTGTTCCAACACTGCCTTTTACTCTGAGATGAATGAGGTGTCTGAGATTCGTCACTCCTGCACAATGTTCTCATATTCAGCACTCCTGTACAATGGCTTGTGGACTAAATATGAAGCTTTTTCCTGTCATTATTTGACAATGATTTTCAGCAGATATATTGACTGTACTCTGGTCAGTAGTAGACTACAACGTCGGTGAAGAAGGATCCTCTGCATTCCCCTTGTATGAACACCTGTTGTCACCGTTGCTACAAACTTGTCTCAGTCAACGACTCCCTTTTCCTCTTCTTCAAGAGACTGGCAATGAAAAACTCTCCTGCAAGATTAATGAGAGATGTTTTTGCTATTGATGATTTTTTATATCAGTTCCTTTTTCTATCTTGAGTTGGCTCAAGATTCTTTGAAATTTGTACTGAATGTTGAAAATCACCTGACAGGAGCAAGGCGTCTGTGACATATGGATTGATGCTACTGGACAACTTATCATTCATGTTGTCAAGTAAAGTTCACCCAAGAGATAGAGCCAAGAAAACTATTCAAAAATTTGCAACAGCATCCCAGCCACAGTAACATCTGCCAAATTGGTAACCTTCGCTGCCCAGTTTTCCTGGTGCAAAAATCAGCAGACTGTAATAGTCGTACAATACTTATCTAGAATAACACAACTTTGTAATGATACCCACTCATAATGATATCTACCAACCATCATGGGTATCATGGGGTAAATATCAAGTATCTCAAGTACATGTATCTTTCCATCATTTGAGGTACTGCCTTACATGGACTGGTCTTAGTTTGCTCACCAATGTGAACTGAAAAACAGGACTCAACATCTGAAGGTGAGTTTTATACTCCTCTATTCAATTAACCTAGTAATTACTTTAGACATGACTGCAATTTATACAGAGATACATTATTCCAAATTTGGAATGAAAAATATCTCAAGATGTACAATATACACAGTACAGTGATGAAATCCATCAAAACCTATTTTTTTTTTTCTAGTGAATATTTAATGTAGACAAGCAATCTCCAAAAGAATGATCATAATAATTAATCAAAGGGATTCCAAAAATCAAATGAGACTGAATTTCATCAAGATCAAAGTATCAGTGACATTGTTAAATCAATCAGATAATACATTAAAAGATCTTTATAACTTAACAATACTCCAGTCAAATTCTGATGATTATTTGCACTGCCAAGACAGCTCTGACATTTATATACTATGATATGTTTCAAGGAACATTATATGAGGGAATGTACTTGTCAGAAAGACTAGAACAACCTTTCAATGCAGTGTTTTTCAAATAGAGCTACAGGTCACCATCAAAACCTGGCTTGACAGCAGAAATTCTGATTGAAAAGTATATTGCTCAACAGAAAACAACTTTGTTTAAATTTTTCCTTTAAGAAGGGCCCAATGGGCACCAATGGTTCCTTGTTGAATGTAGTGAAACTGAACCATGCACATGTAAACAAATAATAGCTAATGTGAAGCATGCCTTTAACAACTCGGGTAATCGCTAGGCAAACATGGTGACATTTGACCAGTTAACAGCCTATGATCAGCACACTCTGCATATGACAAATATACACATATTGCAATACATGCCCTGAATTGGGTCACAAAAGATGCAATCAACCAACAATACACCCACATAAGGTGTACACTCCAAAAGGGTTCTTGGACGTGCTGCGATTTTAACAATTTATCTCTGCAGAGACCGTGTGGGTATATTTTCTTTCAATTGAAATGGCCCCCTCTATAAATAAAGGCATTCTCCATTTAAGAAGCTTTACAGATTTATTTCATTTAAATTTTGAATCAGGTACTGACTAAGGAAATGAAGAGGAAGAAGAAAAAGTGATGTCATATTTTTGTTACGTAAAGAAGTGGTGTTAATATATAATATATTTTTTTCCGGTGTTAAATTTAAGATTTACAAAACAAAAACAACATTTCTGTAAAAATTAATTCCACAGTGGGCTGAAACTCATGATATTTTAATTCCAGAGTTAACTGGTTCAACAACCATGCATGATAGACAACATATGGAACATACCTGCACGATATGATGACCTCACAAGTGGTCCACTGGCGGTGTAAGAGAATCCAAGTTTTTCTCCAACTTTTTGCCAATACTTGAACTTTTCTGGGGTAACATATTCTGAAACTTTAAGATGTCTTTTGGTAGGTTGCATGTACTGACCCAAAGTGAGACACTCCACGCCCACATCACGGAGATCTAATTTTATGAGGTGACAAAAGGAAGAGAAAGAACAAGTTACACAGTCAATTACCGAATAAAAAGTATTAGAAACGGCTCAGATACAAAACTTGCTTATTAAAGTGAGCTATTCAAACCTCATCTTCTCATAGGTCTTGATTTCATTTTCATAATACTTGCTTTTTAGAGTTCTATTCCTGTTATTCAAGACAAAGTGGCAACTGTTAACAGCCAACCAAAAGCATGGATGTGTGCACATCTGACAAATAAGCAGCTGCCATCAGTTTTAAAGCTAAGGGCACTATGGTTCCTTGTGTGAAGATAATTGCATTGAGGTATTGTTTTACAAAGTTTTCAGAGTTTTTCTCCCAGATGACCTTTAATCTTCATCAAAAACAATATGGCTCACCTTCCTAAGATGGCAAAGCTACATGCCAAGGTTGACTTTTATCTGACTTTCCCCTATTAAGTTTGAGACTACCCAGGTAAGGGTCACAGAGACAGTTTTGCCCTGGTCTCCCTCCCCCCCCATCTCCTGATGACATGACCTTTGAATTCAACCAAAAACAATAGGGTACACCTTCTCAATGTGGCAAACCTACACACCAAGTTAACTTTCATCTGACTTTCCCCTATTAAGTTAGAGTGCACTCAAGCAAGTGTCACAGACACACACGCAAACCTGACTGCATAGTTTCCTTTGATGATGCAAGCTTACAGAAGGGACCTCTCACTTTTTTTGTTGTTGCTTTTTCCTCTTTTAAATCACTTTGACCTGAGTAACAAGACAATGTTTTAGTAACTAGCTAGTGTACACCAGCTTCCCTTTGTCTGTTACTGTTAACAACACTAGTAATGCTTGTCTTATATCAAATACATATGCAGCTTCACTGAAACTAGATGACAGTACCATGCTCCACTGGTTGGGTAGATAGGTCTCATTGTCAGCTACATTGAGCAATTTGTGAAGAGAGCTTTGCTTGGAGGAGATGATTCAGCATTTTTGCCTCAATTACTTTACTGATTCAACGTAACAATGATGAGTCCAACATTGCACTGTAGATGTTACAACTACAATTCCATCCTGGATTAGTCACTACCTGAACCTGAACAGTAAATAACTTTAAAGAGCTACTGTATTGACCAGATATGCTGACCCTCTTCATTTGACCACCTTCTGTTGGCTTACAGACACTTTAATCTGAAAGTTAAGACTTTTAACCTCCTAAATTATATTTCTTTGACAATTTAAAAAACAATGCAGAACATCAGGACTTCTGAGGAAAACAAATTTTCTAACAGTCAAAATATGCTAAGACTACTTGGGCACACTAGTGATTGGATCATAAGAGGCAATAGTCACAAATGTGATCTGTGATTTGCAAACATGAGCTATCTTGCATCCCTGGAAAATGAAAATACTTTTTTGTCTAGCAGGCAGAATAGGTAGATAGAGTAGGGTAGAATGGATAGAGATAGGTGTTTACTTTGGGTGAGTTGGTTGTGACAATTGGATATACTGGTCAGGACACATTTACATATTCCTTTGCTTTTCTTTACCAAGTTTATGGGCAAACAAGGATTTCATTTTAGAAGCAACCAGAATGTCATATGACTTTGTGATTCCTTGCCAAAGTTTAACAAACAAAGGATAGCCAACATACCAACTTTGAAGTTCAATCACCTGTAAACCCTTCTTGAGATACCATGTCTACAAGATTTTCCAAATATGACCTTTGCTGACCTCATGCCTGCCGTCAGCAAGAGCCAAAAAGTACTATAGAATACAGCCACACATAAAAAGGGGGTGAGAGTGTAGACCGACCAGTCACATAATATCAATTATAAAAGTGAATGTGATTTCCTGGAATGCTGACCTTTCATTGTCTGGAATACTTCTTCATCTGTCTCTCCAAGGCCTAGCATAATAGATGACTTTGTGATCACATCTGGCCTTACTGTTTTAGAATGTTTCAAAACTGCTAAAGTCTGCTTGTAGTTGGCTCTGGGATCCCGCACAAATCTGTAAAGTTAAACAAATTCACTCATTTTGGTCAAATTTTACTTTGCAAAAGTGCATTGTGTGTGGGGCAATTGAGAATTTAACCAGCTATTTTCTGGAGAAGATATTTAATAGGAAATTCCTTTCATGTAAATAAATTGAGACCTTTACAGTGCATCAAACAGAGCGATATCAAGGTTAGTGTTTAAGAGTGTAAATCATTTCTTTTTATCCATGAGTCTTTGCCTAAACTACATTTGTGAGACAAATGATGCCACAGCCTACAAAGAGAGAGTAACATTAAGACTGAACTATAAGAAAGGTAAACATCAACTGAAGTAGTAGTAGTACTTACATCTGCAACCTATCCACCGTTTCTATATTGTGTGCAAATACATCAAGGCCAGATGTAACCACTGTCTCCACTGCCGTGAGATCTCCTCGAAAATCTGGGCTTAAACATTCTACCAGTATCTTTGAGTTTCTGTGGATATGAAACACATAATATCCAGATTAAAACTGAATGGGTTACTTGACCCCACATCAAAGTCATAACTCCTGGCCAGGAGTAACTCCTCTTACCTTAGAGTTATGACTACAGTGGTAAAACCAGAAAGTCAAATGACTTAGTGATTCCTTGCCGATATCTCATTTTTTCACACACACACAATCA